>JADLZK010010536.1:0-91201 GCA_015847255.1 Hyparrhenia diplandra
TATCTTGATTGTCTTCAAAGCCACCTTAAGAAACTAGTACTGTTAGATTACAAGGGTAGGAAGAGAGATGTGGAATTTGTCAACTTCTTTATTACAAACGCCAAAGTTACGGAGAAAATAGAATTTCGGACACGGCGTGCCAAATGCGATTTTGAATATGTGGATGCACAACTAGCTTAAACTGAAACTAATGTTCAGCGCTTCCAAGGACATAAAAGCAACATTTTTGTCTTGTCTTAGGTCTCTACCTTGACCTTGTGCACATCGGGGATATGCATGATAGGAGTACTTGCGTGTGTGTGACCGAGCATTAAATTTTGATTACACCATTAAATTTGTTTCAATTAATTCTTCAAAACAAGATATCACATGGATAGTAGATAAAATTACAAGCGGGCCCAAACGATGGTAGTTGGGATAGAGTAGGACACTTTTTTCGGGGCCAAATTCCTAATTCTCCCATAGTCATATTACTCCAAACAATGTTTGAAATTTGAAATAGCACACAAGTTACGATTCGCCCTTTTACATTAACCGTGGGACCATGGTGTCTGCATCGAACACTCTACAGTTGCCACCTCGGATTCCTTTATAGTGCTACAATGGGCAGTTTTCTCTCGCAGTCTCTCGCTCTCGTCTCTTCCTTGTTCCTTCTCCCATACTACACCTATACTGTACTAGTAGTACTCTTCCCACCTCTTCTCCGTCCAGACTTTCCAAACTCATCTCAAGCAAACAAGAGTAGAGAGCGGTCCGACAGGGGGACCCTCGCCTTCGTCTCCATCCCGGGCGGTGCAGCTCTTTATCACATCCATGCAAACTAGATATGGTTTTTCATGTGGTTCTAGAAACAACAAATACGAAGTTTTTTTTTTTTTTTTGGTGGTTGCAGATCTGGGGTCCGTCGGGAAGCACATCTTCTTTTTTTTTTTTGGTGGTTGCGGAGATCGGGGTCCGTCGCGAGGAAGCATATCTTCTTGGGTAAGCACCGAAATCTAGATTGTAAAGTGCATTATCCTTCCTTTTTTTTTTTGAAGGGTTTTTTTTTTGAATGGTTTGCTATCTAGCTTGTACAACATTGCTCGATAATTTTGTCGTCTTAAAATACTTTTTTCGATGATTGATCCTAGGTACAAAACCCAAAGACCCACGCGGGAGATTATAAAAGGATGAGGAGTCCCAAGAAGCACAAGCGAGGATCTAGCGTTCTTTGAAGGCACATCTTCTTCGTAAACGCCGAATCTAATCCCAAAGCGCATTTCATTTTCCACTAACTAAACCAATCCCGGATCTACAAACTTTCCACTCTAGCAAACTTGCATCGGGAGCCCCGAGAGTGAAACAAAATTATATTTCCACCCTTCCTTTACCTCTTCTCGTCGGTTTTCGTTTCCCATGTACGCCCTGATGGGCCGTCCCAAAGAACTACCTCTTCTCGTTGGAGCCAAGTTTTTTTTTTTTCGTTTGCAAAAATCCAAGGATGGCAAACTAGTTTAGCAAACTCTTGGATATGCCGTCATTTTAAATTGTACACATGAAGCTGCTAGGAAGTAATGGTTTAGCAGCTCCCCCGTCATAGTCGTATCTTATTGGCTACTCTATTTTTTCGAGAGAGAAAAACTGGGGCGAAAACCTAGAGGAAAAACTCGTCCCTCGTCGGTGGAGATGCCACCCTTATCGTCTTTGAGTTCTTTGCTTCATCTCTTCCAATATAATTGCAAACATAGACCTTTTTCTTTTACCTTCATCTTTAGTCGTATACAATTCCCTCGTGCACCATATCATAAATTCCATCATCATGGCCTTCTTCATCCACACTCATGCAAAGATCATCATTGATACTAGTCTGGTTCATCAGCAAGGCCCTCATTTTCATATAGTATAACCTCCAATGGTTCCCCATGATGTATCCACCTAGTGTAAGTGCTAGCCATTCCATTAATATACAAGTGTAAGTGATTACTTTGGTTGTGTGAACACTAGTGTTGTCAATGCATTACCTTTTATGCGGATTGAGCTTTATTATGATGGGCATGAAGCAAGATGGAATGAAAGGGCCATTCTAAACTTTTTTTTTTTATTTGAGCCCTACTCGGCAGTTCTATTATTCCACACTTGGTTTGAAACCTAATAATCTTTGTATATCGGTTGGATGATGTCTTTGTATATCTCCTAAAGTTCGGAGAAAATAGAATTTCGGACGAGCATGCCAAATCCGATTCTCGAATATGTGGATGAATAGCAAGTTTAAATCGAAACTAGAGGCCAGGGCTTCCAAGGACATAAAAGTAACATTTTTGCCTTGTGGCGGGCTCTACCTTGACATTGTGCACATCGGGGATATGCATGATAGGAGTATTGTTGATCTTTATGAGCATGCGTTGTGTGTGACCGAGCATTACGACCAACATTTTTGTAAACTCTTTTGTGTCGTATTTTGTACATTGTCCGAGTTTACAATGGATGGAACTTCTACTCATGAACGTCTAGCTTGTCATTTTTTTTTTTATCATATTTTTTAAAAATTGAGATGCTGACTTCATAAGACTAATGACGAGCTTGTTTGTTTCTTTGTGGCACTGGCCGCACCGTTGATAGTGCGCTTTTATAGTTTATTGAAACTTTTCTTTGTCGGGATGACCGCTTGTGGTTTGGAAGGCGATTTCTTTGTGTACACATCCGTAGCGATTACTTTGGTTGTGTGAAGGCTAGTGTTGTCAATGCATTCTCGCGTGTCTAGATTGAGCTTTATCATGGCAATGAAGCAAGACTCGGTATGGAAGGGTCATTCGGAAGGTTTTTTTTTTCCACACTCGAGGACAAGCATCGCAAAACCGGAGGCTACCTATGCTGAATTTGCGGTGAAGCAAAGGCGAAAAGCCTCGTCTTTGTGAGTTTGTGTATGATTAGGAACAGATTTTGTTGGGCTATCCTTCCACATGGAGGATGAATTTGGAGCCCAACAAAGCAGCCCAAACCAGCGGCGTCCGGTGCTTGTGCACCGTTGATCTCGGTTGGATTCAATCGGTTGAGATTGCTTCTTGGGAAGCATGTATGGGGTAAGGAAAAACCCTAGCCTCCATTCAGGCGAGAAACTATGCCGCCTCCGGATGCCGTGACGACGTGCTTCTCATTGCGGTACCGCCGCAGGACCCTTTCGAGCAGAAGATCCTCGCCGCGCATCCAATAGGAGGAACAACTTCCAATTTGGAGCCTCGTCGCGTCGGGCCGCGAGGTTCCGGCAGTACACGGACACCAAGGAGGCGATCCAAATACGCGATATATAGCGTGAGCGTAGCAAATCAATCATCAACGATATATAGTTGCCGCCCCATGCGTCCGCTCCTCCGCTACCCGCCCCACCCCTGCGGTGTGCCGCCACCACCGTGAGAGAGAGAGACGGTGTTGAAGTGTGTGGCAACGCATTATATTTATATAATAATATGTCCGCAGGTGTTATAACCTACGCTTGTGAAAACGGCCCAGCTCGTTGTACCACAAGAGAACGGGCCTAACATGCAGGTCTAAATTCAGGCCCAAAGGAAGGCCGGCTTCGCCGAGCGGCGGAGGCCCGCTCAAACCGGATGCAGCCCGGCCAAATTCGGGCCGGGTACGCACGCTGCGGCGTGTCAACATCCATCGTCTCTAGTAGGACGGCGATCAGAAGATTTCGAGACAAATACAGCGCGTGCACACCGCCGAGCGCCCGCTTTCATCGACATGTGTCTCGCAACGCTTTTAGACACCACATTACACCGCGGGACTCACGGCAGCAACGCACGATCGTAACATGCGACGATTGTGCACGCGCACCGGCAAGGCGCCTCGCGATCGACACGCGGTCCGCAATACCAAAGAAACAAAGCCGCATACCGGGCGACAACACACGCCTCAGAATGACCGCTAGCGTCGGTAGCGGTTATGACATGTACGAGACACCGCTAACACATCTCATCCGAAACTATACGCGGCCGGTAGTGGCTAAGACATGTACTGCACACCCGATAACACAACTCGCCTCAAACTATACGCGTCGGTAGGAGCTGCGACATGCGCTGCACACCCGCTAACACAACTCGCCTGAAAATAAACGGCGTCGGTAGTGGCTGGCGCAATGTACGCACACCGCTAACACAACTCGCCCAAAAATAAACCCGCTGGCCGGTAGTGGTGGCGACATTTACGCATACACCGCTAACACAACTCGCCTGAAAATAAACGCGGCGACTTTAATTTACGTGGCGTTACGGACCCTTGTATTGTTCCAAGCGTCGGTATTCGCGACGCGCAGCGTGCACCGGTGTCGGGCAACACGGACGGTATCGACCACGCGAAGCGGTGCGTGAATCCACGGCGTCTGTAATACTCGTAACGGGTACAGACAGCGGCGCCGAAAAGGTGTCCGTAAGCAAAAACGCCGTCGAATTAGGGGGTTGCATCCACGGTCGGTCGGTCTCGAAAATGCGCCGTGATGAAACGCGTGTCCGAGATACGTTGAATTCTGCAAACACTCGGTTTCAAAACGCGTCGCCGTAGCCGCTGGCGTCGTGCCCGACCAACGAAAAACGCTGCGGATTAAGAAAACAGACGGCGTCACATGAACACGCATCCGTAATGACCTCCTATTACCGACGCCGTATTGGTCTTGTGGGACCATCGATGCCTATTATCGACGCTTCGCCCCAGCCAGCGTCGGTAATGTCACAACACGCACGCTTCGTTATTAACGACGTCTCCGGGCTCACTGGCGGTTATTAGCCTTTTTTACATAGTGCAAGCAAATAAAGAATGACACATTCATTAGTCAAGGGAAGTACATAAGGGACATGATCAAGAAGTTTGGCATGCAAGATGCAAAGGGCATTAATACACCAATGGGTACCAATGGATCATTAGACAATGATGAGAGTGGCAATATGGTTGATCAAAGGTACTATAGGTCATTGATTGGAAGCTTAATCTATGTGACCGCTTCTAGGCCCGATGTGATGTTTAGTGTTGGCAAGCGTGCAAGGTTTCAATCCTCACCTAGGGAGAGTCATCTCACCGCATCCAAGAGAATATTGAGGTATTTGAAGCACACACAAAATGCTAGGCTATGGTATCCTAAGGGGTCAAACTTTGAGCTTATTGGATATTCGGACTCCGACTATGATGTAAGGTTGATAGAAGAAGCACAAGTGGCACTTGTTAATTCCTTGGAAGATCTCTAGTATGATGGTCATCAAAGAAGCAAACCGGTGTGACACTTTCAACCGCCGAGGCCGAATACATAAGTGTCGGTAGTTGTTGTGCACAATTGCTATGGATGAGATCAACTTTGAAGGATTATGGTTTTGATTTCCATCATATGCCTTTGTATTGTGACAATGAGAGTGCTTGCAAGATGACACAAAACCCGGTCCAATATACAAGAACCAAGCACATTGACATAAGGCATCACTTCATAAGAGACCATCAACAAAAGAGTGACATTGCTATTAATCCAATTGGCACCGAAGATCAACTAGCCGATATCTTTACCAAGCCACTAGATGAGAAGAGGTTTTGCAAGCTAAGAAATGAGTTGAACATCCTTGACTTCTCCAATATGAGTTGAATGCACCCCACATCTATGACATGCCTCTCCTTCGAGCAAAGCCAAGGTATAATTGGTTGACATGGCATTCATGATATCTAAGGACTTGTTAGAACTTATAGACATATAACTTGTGCCTTAGGAAGCATTCATAGAAAATCAAAGGATTTCAATGTATGTATGCCATCACTATTGTTATTTATGCTTGTTTGATCTAGTGATGACATATGACATGTTTATGGGCTTGCAATCTCAAGTGTTGAATTTGGCTATCTTTTCACATATATACTTCAACATAGGCAAGATAACCCTTGTCATGAGGTGTGAAGAAGCTTGTCTTTGGTTCAAACCGAAATATATGTTTGGCAAGCATACCAAATTTGACCAAATTTGAGCACTATTCTTTCCTCCATAACACAACATGGTCATACCTTTTGTGGAAATTGTAGACAAAGGGAGAGAGATTAGTGCATGAAAGATTTTGAAAAATTAAAAATTTCACATGTTTTTAAGTGGTTTATACAAGTGGTTTCAAGTGGTTCATACTAGTAGGGGGAGCAAGCTCATAGACAATTTGTTGCATTTGTTTGTGCACTAACATATGACTTGCCCATTGCACATGTATTTAATTTCCATATATACATGCTTGTGTGATGTATGCTAGTATAATAATTCACAAGTGGTTTACAAGTGGTTGAATAACTAGCATGCATAGGAGCTAGCTAGATTTTCTAAATTCCGCTCTTAATTCAAGCATACATCACACAAGCACTTGAATTAAGAAAATCTTGCATGCCTCATGGGTGGCCTCTAGCTCACTAAAACTTTGTTCAAGAGTTTTTACACTCTTTTGCAAAGTTCTACATTCCTTGTCCTTAGACTTAAGCATGATATGAGTTTGCTTAAGCATCTCTAGAAGATCATCTCTAGTGGGTTCATATTCATCATCATCATCATCACTATCATCATATTTTACTTCATTATCACTTAGTTCTTCATGCTCATGCAATGATACCTTAGTGGCCATAGCCATGAAGCATGATGGTGATGAGCCGAAGAGAGATGGCTTCTTGTGTTGGCCAATTGCACTCATTGCCTTGGCCTTGTCTTCCTCTTCATCGGAGGAGCCATCATTATCCCAAGAACAAATAAAAGCACCATCATTTGTCTTCTTGAATATCATGGTCTTGCTCTTTTTGTTTGTCTTGCCACTCTTGTATGACTTCATCTTTTCTTTTTCCTTCTTGATTGGGCATTCGGCAATGACATGATAAGGGCTATCACATTCAAAGCACTTTCTTGGCTCTTCATTGCCCTTGGATGAATCATTTCTTCTTCTTGAGCCTTGTCCCATCTTCTTGTCCTTCAAGACTTTGCTAAATTTCCTCACAAACATAGCAAACTCTTGATCAACCTCATCTAGATCAATCTCCTCATCAACTTCTTCTTGAGCCTTGGACTTTCTCTTAGCCTTAGATGAGGTGGTGGCGGCCTTGAATGCCACAACCTTCTTGCTCTTGTCATCTTCCTTCTCTTCTTTATCTTCCATGCCATCACATTGCTCATCGGTTAGCACCTCATCAAGCAAGTCACTAGGTGTCATGGTGTCCAATGCTCCTCTAAATAGGATCTTCCTCAACATCATGAACCGCTTGGGCAAGCACATCAAGAATTTGTGCCCAAAGTCACGATCCAATGTCTTCACACCCAATGCCTTGAGATCATTTACTATCACTTGTAGCCTATGGAATGTGTCCGGTATGCTCTCATCTTTTATCATCTTGAAATTCTCAAATTTACTCTTGAGAACATACAAGTTTGCACTCTTCACCACCTTGGTGCCCTCGTAGGTCTCACATAGCTTCTCCCACACTTCACTTGCCTTCTCAAGGTCCTTGATACCCTCAAATACCTTGACATCCATGCCATTGTATAATGTGTTCAATGCCATGGTGTTGCATTGCTTGTTTGCCTTGTCGGTGGGAGTGAGGTTGGTTGGATCAAGGATCACATAATCCTTCTCGGTCACATCTCATACTTGGTCATTGATTGATCCCAAGTACATCCTCATGGTTCTCTTCCAATAATCAAAATTCTTGACCCCATCAAAGAACGGAGGCTTTCCCCCAACATGGTTGAACACAACATGAGCCATACTTCACACCGGATCGTTGTTAAGCCTTGTAAAACGGTGACCATGGCTCTGATACCACTTGTAAGGTCCTAGATGGCTAGAGGGGGGGTGAATAGCCTATAAAAATTTCTACAATCTCAACTAAACAAACCGATTAGTATAACAAATGGTGATTAAGCGGTTTGCAGTATCTCTAGTGGTCTTGCAAGCCTTCTAGTGACAAGACTAAATATTGATATGATCTCTAAGTCACACAAAGTCTATGTCACTACTCTAGCTAATGGACAATCCTAAATATGGTCCTTATGCTAGCAAGAACAACCTACACAAGCAAGTGCTAGCTCTCTACACGAAATAAACTAGGAATGTAAATACAAGTGAGGAAGCTAGTTATACCGAAGAGTAGAGGCAATGATCCAATCACCAGGAAGAGGATGAACAATCAACACAATAGGATGATGAACCAATCACCAAGACAATGGACACGTCGATGTGTTGACCCGGAGTTCACTTATACACCGACAAGCTAGTCTCCGGTTGTGCCGACCAACACAAGGATGGTGCTTGAGCTAGGCGGTGCACTTGCTAGCCCCAAGCCACCACTCACAAGTGAGGTATCCAAGACACGAGCAATATATTCCTTGCACTTTGTCTTCCTGACGAGGAGTGCGTGATCCTCTCACAAATCACCGGAGGTGGCCAAGAATAATCACCTTTTCTTGCCAACGCCTCCACCAAATCACCAAGCCGGCTAGGAGCGGTGTCTCCAAGAAAAACGGGAAACCAACCGGCTCACAACGATCCCCAAGTGCCTCTAGATGCAAGAATTCAATGCAAATGCACTTGGATCACCTCTTCTCTCAAGAATGAAGCTCACAAGCAAGAATGAGAGAGAGGGAGAGTTGTTGCTCAGCTCTAGGATGTTAGGAATGATTTAAATGACCAAGAGAGAGAGCAAGAGGCAGCCAAAGGGGTATAAATAGGCCACACCATGAAATGTGGCCGTTGGGGTGAAATCCACGATTTCTGCAGGTTGACCGGACGCGCCGACCAGACTCGCCAGTGAGTCCGGTCGATGGGTCCGGTCAGACCCGACAAGCCCTAGACAGGCAGCTGACCCCCCCTGCTCCGTGCGTCCGGTCGCGCTTTCGGTGGGTGCATCCGGTCGATCCTCGACCGAGACCCCTGTTGGTATTTGTTAAGCCTACAGAAATATTTATAATAATCCGCAAGTGAACGGATACTAGTGAGCATTTCACCCGGGAGAGGGTTTTAATATCGAATACACAGGGAGGATGGTGTGAGGATAACTAAAGAATATAATTAATCCCTGAGCAGCAATCAAGGAACTGAAGAGGATAAAGAGATAAGGAGATTTCTATGGTTGTCTAATTCTTATCCTTGTAAGCAATATTCATATTGTCTTAAAGGGAAGCACCCAAAGGAAAACATGGACAAAATATGCAATCCTCCGGCACTTACACGCCCAACTAGTCTTATAGACGGAGGGTGGATTACAAAGGACTCAACAGGACTGTCACTCCCACGATCTACCACACGACCCGGAATATAAGGTGTCATCACAAGCAACCCCAGTCTAGGCACCACGCCTAAACCAAAGCTACCCCTCTAATCTATAGGGTCCTACAGATTAAAGTACTCAAACAAGAGTTGTGAACAGTAAGAACAATAAGAACATTCACTTACTCAAATAAGAAGTTGATCCACCATAGAAGTCTCGGGATCAAGTACCAATGTTAATGGGACTTGATTCCGATGGTACAAGATGTAGAGGAGTCACCGACAGGTCCGGTGCTTCCTCAGCAGCTCTTCCCATCACCAACACTTTAACTCTAAGAACAAGATTAGTTCTAGTCTCTCTCATGAGACATGGATCTAATCTCTTCTTGACTCTTACTCTTGATTAGATCTAATTAGATCTAATCTACTTCTAACTTCTAATTACATGTCTAATTCTACTTCACTAATCTCTAAGAGAGAGATGATCCTTACATGGGACCCCTCTACAACTGAGAGATAATGAGATAGAATGAGTTAGTAATGAATTAGGGTTTAGCCCTAGGGTCAGGGGGTCTTCTTATATAGGCCTTGGCGATGAACGATGACCATTGGATCAAACCGACCTTCAATAACGGTGTGGATACAACCTCAAGGTTGGTTACAAACCAACCTAGGAAGATGAGACTGACAGGCAGGACCCACCTGGCGGCCGGCCTAAAAGGTTACGCGGCGCCGCGCTGGGGTAGATGATCCTCTCGGGATCTCCTTCCTCCCCTGGTGTCTTTCGGTATGTTCTAGAGTGTTTTAGTCCACATTTTGGGTCGAGTTACTTCACGGTCAAGTCTTGTCATCATATGTGATGTATATTCTGGAACTTTCTCCATTCTTCTCTGCATTTATCTGTTAAGTCCCTAAAAATATATAAATCACCAAAGCTCGTGGAATTATATTAGTAAAGCCCCTAGACTTATGTTGATATTCATTTTATGTCCTTATTTATGTTTAGTTGACTAGTAATATTATGCTATAACAGGTGTCAACAAGCTCCCCCAAGCTTACCCTTTGCTAGTTCCTAGCAAAGCCAAACTTAGCAATGGATCAGGAGTTGCTACAATGCTTTCACGCCTCCAAAGTACACATGCTTTCAAACAAAATTTCTCCTCCAGATAAGAATAATTTGTTCATTCTTCAACTTACCCATATTACCTTTAACCATGGAGCTTATAGCTTTTTCTTTGATCTTGGGCAATTGAAAGATAGAACAATTAAGTCAAGCACCATATCTCAAACTCTTTGTTCAACTGTCCTTCTGGAGTTTTTTTTGCAAATTTTCAAAATAAAACTCAAAGTTCCTTGTATGACTCTCTCAAGTCTCTCATTTGTGGTATTTGTGGATCCTCACTAAGGCAACAAGGTTGTTCTGCCTCTCTCTCATAATATGTAGTATTTTTGGCTAAGGCAGTAGCACACTATGTCTTCTTCTCTCTCACCCTATATCTAAGGCTTATATCTGGAGCTCTAGGTGGGACAAAACTAATTCTACTTACTAAGCATATATTGTAAGTTCAAGCAATGGATCCAAAGTCATGAGTCACACTGATCAAGTGGTGCATGTGTATGGTGGATAAAATATGGTGGTAAGTGATGGTAGGGAATGCAATGCAATGAGGAATCTTACTTTTGCTCCTTGAAGAATCTTCTCTCTTTTGGAATCTGGAAACTTTGTGAGAACCTGGGTTGTATCTTTTTCTTTCTTTATTTTTCTTTTATGGAGAGGCGAGCATCTAAGTACCCATTGTTTTCAGCGGACACTTGTCCATTTTTTTAACTCTCCTTTATTCTTTCTTTTTCTTAGGGAGGTAGGCTCTACTCGCCCGTAGGACACTTGTCCATTTTTCATCTCCCTTTTTCTCTATTCTCTCTCTTTTTTTTAATCTACAACCCAAATCTCTTTTGCAATAACTTTTGAGAGATAAATAAATGTAATGGAGCTTTTGTAAGATATTGGCTAGCAATGAATGAGTGGATGGGTATAGGGAATATTTTTGGTTGCTCTCTCCCAGGATAGGAGTAGAACATTTTTGGTGGATACAGTGGATGCATAATGAGTGTATATGGTGGTTGTTGGCAGTCATTATCGAGTAATTAATACCGCCAACTTATATCCAATTCATGAGAAACAGGCAAACTTATGTCACATAAACCGTTACTACTCACCTAGTTCCACTTGTATTCGAAGAAAATATGTTTTGCGAGGCACAAACGTGGAAATAGGTGAAAGTACGCCGAATAAAGGAGGAAAGCGCACGTCAGAACTGCGCTTTGGACAAGGAGAATGCCACCAGGCCAAAACCGTCGCGAACCAGGCCAAAGCACCGTCGGGGACGCAACTCATAGTGGGCCACAAGCCCACCTGCGAAGGCGCGGCACCAGCGGGCCAAACTGGGCCGGCCGCGGCGGGTGGCGGCGCTTCGCCGCCGGCCCGGCTCCGTTCCGCCACACTTTCTCTCGTGAGCTGTCCCGGAATAGCAGAGGCGGTTGCATACGGTGCTTTTCGGGATGGCGCCAAGAATTCCCGCCAAAGTACTTTGCCAAAGGACGGTTGCATGCGGAAAGGATGGTTGCATGTCGTTCCCGCCAAACTTCTTGGTTGCATGTCATGGGAAATACTTTGCCGCCAAGTTTGCATGCTAGAGGAGTCGGTTTTGGGCTGAGAACAAGGAGAGCCCTCCATTCTCCTTCCTCTTTCCCTATATAAAGAAGGCCACACCCCCCCCCCCTCTCTAGACACACAACACACAAGCACCTTTCACCCTCCACTTCTTCTCTTTTCCCTTTTTAGTTAGGAGTTAGGCACAATGTAGAAGATCAAGATCTTCTTGGAGATACTTGGTATGATCATTATAGTCTTTACTTATGTTGATCAATACTTTGCTCTCCAGATTATTCTTGTTCTTATTATCAATAGCTAAATAGAGCACAGTTCATGCGATATGATCTTAACATATGAACTAGTATATAGTTTGCATGTCATGATCTTGTCAAATAGAACTTTATGTGTAAATGTATTATACATACATGATTAGACCATAATGAGTTCTCCCTTGAGTTAATTCTTGGTTGCTTGTCGGTTTGCAGGTTCGTCGTCCGTCCTTGCGGCGGATGCTCTAGTAGAGGGCCTCGCACAGCGGGTAACCCTGATCAACGCTAGAGTAGTAGTCATAGCGTAAACATGGTGTTTATGCTAGAGGCTGCCTTCGTTTGCCTCGAACTCGCACGGTTGAGGTGGTAGGCGGCAGGTGGTGACAGCCCTGTCCGGCCCTTGTAATCCCCCACGTCAGTGTTCGGCGTAGAGCTATTGGCCGGCATCACTTGGCAGACCAGGTGTTATCCGGTGCCCGAAGTAAACCAATAGTAATTGAGATTATCTTGAGTTAGAATCTCTGACGGTATAAGGCATGCATGTATATCTGCTATCTTAATAAAGCTATATAGGATATCCTTCTCCTAGCAGGTTTTCTTTTATCCTTTGAGATTGGTTCGAGTGTGTGTGTCAAGTTATCATACCATTAGATTTATCCCTATTATGGATTGTGGTCTATTGCATAGTCGTGTTATCTTGTCCATGTTCATATTAGAGACTTTTACACCATGCCTTCCCTGTGGAAATATGATACCCTGAATACTTCCGGGTGAAAGCTACAGCGGCATTTCCGTGCGCTTGCGGAACTCTTTCTGTTTGCGTTAAGAAACACCAACAGTGGTGTAGTCGTGGATGCGTACTTCCAGGATGGAAATAGCATATTCATAAATGGAGTCTAGTGGATTGAAATGAGATGGAATGGTGGTGGAGTGATATGGAGTGTACATGATCAGTATGACAAGTTTCTAAGGGTCGACAAAGATTGAACAAACTCAATGCAAAGCAAGCAGCCTATATATATGTCAAAAGGTTTTCCTAATCTAAAGAGCATGTATATATGGCTGTGGTAGAAGGTTCAACACTCTATCACACAGGAACTTATCATGTGCACTTGTAAAGTTTCAAACAAATCTCCAGAAATCTAGTATCACTAGGAGTAAGATCAATAGCAGCTCAGACTCTCATATATCATATCCGTCAATTACCTAGACCTTAGAGCAAGCAATTTACAACCCACAGGTTTTAGGTTTAGAGTAGGTCTTAAGTCAAAGCAGTTTTGCATTTAAGGCTCAAGAGAAATTAAGCTTGAAAGCTAGGTACTAAAAAGGAATTGCTTGCGGAGCAACTATTCATCATTTCCATGCATGAGATTTAGCTTCAGAGATCATTTTATGTTGGTGGAAAAGAAAGCTCTAGTACACTCCTATTTATTTATTTATTCTCACACTCTAAAGATCACACTTCTATTAAAGACTCTTTTAACAACTCTATGAACTAGACTCTTAGCAAACTAGGCAAACCAAAATATTAGCTAATAATAATATAGTAGAGATACTTATCGTGATAACGGGGTGCTCTCCCCAAGCTAGATTGAAGTGTCGGGTTTGTTGTGGGAGTTGAGGTAGACAGTGACGAGAGTATCGCCCCTATCATGTTTCTCTCCCTTGAAATCCTGCTTTGAACTCAAATAGACAACAAAGCTAGTGGAACTTGATTAAGCGTTAGTGGTTTACCACATAGGCTTCATGTGTCTAAAGATTTTCAAGATGGATCATGATTATTCCGGATAGAACTTCAACAAGATTTCTCTTCTAAATGTTTTTGGAATTTTATAATTTATATGCATGCAAAGAACTATGATGCAAATGCAGTTAGATGAATGCATAACTATTTTTATGCCACCATGGTGAATATCCTTATGGGTTGTTACATGCCACAAGATTATTCACATGGGGCTTGAGAATTTTTTAATGCAATGCTAATGCAGAAATTTAAATATGCTAAAGGGAAAATGATTGTGCAATGTAAGGAAATAAATATGCTAATGCAAAATGCAAAAAGATAGATATGATATGCAATTGGAGATGCAATGCTAATAATTAAATATGGATAACTACCGAGTTACCTTTCGGCGAGGGTTCAATGTTTTAAGTCCTTTGAACAAGATTTCTTACCTTACTCACTCCTCATGTGCATCATCGATCTTGGTAGCTGCGTCTCCCGAGATAATGATCTCTAAGGATGGCATCACCCATGTTGCTTGCTTGTCCCATCATTTGAAATGAAGCTTTGACAGTAGAAGCAGGCAACATCTTGTTTAGTATGTGTACTTTATGGGTTCAGGACATTTCCTTGTAGAATTTTAGAGGAATGACATACTCCTCCATGTTGTGCTCGAAGTATGTCCTGTTTGCAAAGACAAGATAGAGATCGAGTGCATGGGCTCTGTTGGTGGAAAAACACCAACAGAACCAAAACTTTATTCATTCTTCTCTAACCTTAGGCACATTAAACAAGGCAGAGTTGATGTTTATTTGTTTCATTTATTTATGATGAGGGTGATAAGATCACAAGATAGAGTATCAATGGTTTAATGATTATGACTATCTTGCAAAACGGGATGAGCAACATTTTAATTCACATGAATGGGGGCTATGGGTTCAAGAGAGTGGTGTTTAGGAACAAAGAACTAAACATGCGAAGCTAAGCGGGATGGATAAGGTTAGATTTTGACTCCAACATGTTTGATTTTTTTTTTTTTATGAACATGCCATAATTAGGAAAAACTTATTTAATAAAAAGCTTACCTCAAGATGTTACCTTTTATCGGGGTGTGATGGCACCATAACACCTTGTGGTGATTATTACCTTTGCTTGGAGCTTTCCTCAATTGGCTTCTTGTATATCTTGCTCCTAACTTGTCTCCTTTATTGCATCATCCTTTCTTTCTTGTCCTTTGAATTGTGTAGGATCTTTTTTGCTCCTCTCATGGTTTTATTCCTGCAGTATTAGTTGAAAAAGCACATACCCGAAGGAATATACAAGTAATTTTTAAACAAGGGTAGATTTTTCATGGAGCTAAAGGTATCTTTTATTATACAAAAAGTTTTGGATGTATATTTTAATTAACATGTGCTCACTATTTACTTTTTTCTCTAATGGGAGATCTTAAGATTGATTTTTGATGTATGACATTTATAAACATTCAATCTTAGAGAGACAAAGTAATAGTGAGTAGGGGATTACAAACCAAAGCATGTCGGAATGACGGTAGCTTGAGAAGAGGAAGAGTAATGTCGGATCTTTAGAGGAGTGGACCTTCCTCCCCCATGCTTGAACCTTCCGTCACTCGACACTTTTTAGTGTGAATCTTTGAACTGTCCCTAATTATATGTTGCAATCACCATGTCCTTAAATGTTGTTAGATCCTTTTGTTCTGCAAGGTTAGTGACCAAGAATACCCGAAGGGAACTTGTCCAAGGAACATGTTGTTGTTTTCTTTTGGCATGAGCCTTCATGTGCTCAGATTTTATTATTATTATTATTATTATTATTATTATTATTATTATTATTATTATTATTATTATTATTATTATTATTATTATTATTATTATTATTATTATTTATTCTTAGAACATAAGACAAAAATTGTTTACAAGTATATGATTTATATTCACTTACTGTCTTTGATGTTCTTGTGGCCCATTGCTTTGTCCATCCACATACGTTGAGTGTTTACTTTTTCGTGATCATGGTGTATGACACTCTTCCTCTTTGAATAGACATAGCATAGATTCTTTTTTCTGCAAAATATTAGTGGACACATACCCGAGGGAGTATACAACATGGTTGAAACTGGGGTTGTTGTCCAAAGTTAATAAGATCTCATCTATGCTAATGAAAAGATGGTTCTTTAATTACTCTTAGCACAAATTTTAATTATCATATCTTATAACATATTTTTGTTTCTTTCTTTGCATTCTAGCATAAGGATCAAGGCAAAAGCTGAATTGTGACAAAAGACCGAGTGAATGATTTGAGACTTACAGTTCTTCCATTAATGATGAATGAACCGTGACTTTTGCACAAGGTTGGATTTCATCATATGCCTTACTTCATCTCTGGTTTGAGTTCATCTCTTTGACTTACCCGAATTGGATTTGAGAGTTTTCTGTAAGGGTTAGTCCAACAAAATATCCAATATCCACAATAGCATACCATTGGCTCAAAAATCAACCTAGACACCACGTCTAATTTGACTTAGGAGGGCATTTTAACCTAAGCACATGCTTAATTTTAAAAGGCCTTTGGAGGTAAGATCATAACTCCTAAACTAGACACCATGCTTCATTTAAGAGATGTATGAACTTATTCCAAACCTTAGCATATTATAGTAAACAAAGGTAACATGAAAGCACTACAGAGATTTACTCAAACGGAGATGGAATAGTGTAGTAACTTGAGCATGTCTTAAAGGTAGAGATAACCAGGATAAGGTAGCAACATGGCAAGAATTATATGAGTGATTCAATGTTGCATGATGATTGGTTGGACATACCTTTACATTGTCATCCTCCATTCTCTTTGTTCTAAACCTGAAATGGTTAGTAACAAAAATACCCGAAGGAATATTCACAATTATATCTCTATGCTCACTACACGAGGGGGGTGTTATAGCAAAAGATCTATACTTATATTACTTCCCCTAGAGTGTTTGTTTTAGGACAAAAAGCTCGTCCTTGGGAAACCTTCAAATATGATTCAAGATGATGAAGAGGTTTTCCCTTAAATCACTAATCTCAACTTTCAAACCAATAAGATCAACAACCACCCTTTCTAAATCCTTATGAACAATTATCTCTAGGGGGTTTGAGATCTTGTAGGTGGCAAGATTAGAGATGGTAATCAATTCAGGAGTTTGCTCACATGGGCAAGGATTGGATAGAATATTTAGGATGTAACTCCTATGCTCATGGATGTTCTCCAACTATGGATAATGCTCTTCTTGGTCTTCCTTAGATCCTTCATGATGTCTATATTTGGGCTTTCTAACATCGTAGGTAGACTTATGAAAAAGAACACTAGAGGATTCAATGGGGTCAAGGATGAGATTGAAGATGAGTTTGGATAAGTTATCTAGTCTGAAATAGAAGGAAAGAAGATATAAATAGATTCTAGATAGCTTTGCTCTCCTTCTATGGCATCATTAGATATGCCATCCTTGGGGTCCCAATGTCCTTAGTAAGAATAAGGATGCTCTCTAAGAGACCCTTCTTTAAGAGGATTTGGTTTATAGGTACTTAAAGGTCTCCTATGAAGCTTAGAAGTTTGTTTCCCAAAGTCATCACCATAAAAGAATCAAGGGTAGAATTACTTCTTCCCTTGGAGGTGTTTAGAGTATTGATGATTTAGGATTTGTAGCTAAATCAAGGGATTGAAATGATTATGATCTGGCTATCAAAACTTCTTCTATGGTCTGGAGGATGTTTCCTTCTCTTCCTTTGGGTGTTCATGAAAAATTCTAAGAAAAAGATCACACCCGCTGAGTTTGTCAAGGGCAAACCTTGCTTTTAGAAAAGGAAAGAAAAGTTCCTCCGGAAAATCGCATGATGGTCATGCCAACAACTTTTCTAGGATGAGCCCCAAATACATTATCCTTTTTTAAAGGATAGGATTTGGCCTGAGGTTAACTTCAAAATTCCCTCCTATAATGGGTTGTTTCATGATCATTTAGATCAACCTTAGACACAACTCAAAGCCAAGGGGTAGGATAGATTCTATAGATTCTAGTGGCCTGAACTTGTGCTTATGGATGCAGTATAAGGATAGGTGTGGAATCCGAGGATCCCAAAAAGATATAAAAAAAAAGAAAAGAAAATATAAAAAGAAAAAACTACACTAAGATATGGTACAAGATTAGTTATACTCAATATTTTCTCAAGAACCATTCTCCCGACAACGGCGCTTTAAACGCTTGTTGGTATTTGTTAAGCCTACGAGAAATATTTATAATAATCCGCAGTTTAACGGATACTAGTAAGCATTTCACCCGGGAGAGGGTTTTAATATCGAATCCATAGGGAGGATGGTGTGAGGATAACTAAAGAATATAACTAATCCCTGAGCAGCAATCAAGGAACTGAAGAGGATAAAGAGATAAGGAGATTTCTATGGTTGTCTAATTCTTATCCTTGTAAGCAATATTCATATTGTCTTAAAGGGAAGCACCCAAAGGAAAACATGGACAAAACATGCAATCCTCCAGCACTTACACGCCCAACTAGTCTTATAGACGGAGGGTGGATTACAAAGGACCCAACAGGACTGTTACTCCCGCGATCTACCACACGACCCGGAATATAAGGTGTCATCACAAGCAACCCCAGTCTAGGCACCACGCCTAAACCAAAGCTACCCCTCTAATCTATAGGGTCCTACAGATTAAAGTACTCAAACAAGAGTTGTGAACAGTAAGAACACTAAGAACATTCACTTACTCAAATAAGAAGTTGATCCACCATAGAAGTCTCGGGATCAAGTACCAATGTTAATGGGACTTGATTCCGATGGTACAAGATGTAGAGGAGTCACCGACAGGTCCGGTGCTTCCTCAGCAGCTCTTCCCATCACCAACACTTTAACTCTAAGAACAAGATTAGTTCTAGTCTCTCTCATGAGACATGGATCTAATCTTTTCTTGACTCTTACTCTTGATTAGATCTAATTAGATCTAATTAGATCTAATCTACTTCTAATTACATGTCTAATTCTACTTCACTAATCTCTAAGAGAGAGATGATCCTTACATGGGACCCCTCTACAACTGAGAGATAATGAGATAGAATGAGTTAGTAATGAATTAGGGTTTAGCCCTGGGGTCAGGGGTCTTCTTATATAGGCCTTGGCGATGAACGATGACCATTGGATCAAACCGACCTTCAATAACGGTGTAGATACAACCTCAAGGTCGGTTACAAACCGACCTAGGAACATGAGACTGACAGGTGGGACCTACCTGGTGGCCGGCCTAAAAGGCTCTGGCGGCTGCCAGGGTAGATGATCCTCTCAGGATCTCCTTCCTCCTGGTGTCTTCTGGTATGTTCTAGAGTGTTTTAGTCCATATTTTGGGTCGAGTTACTTCATGGTCAAGTCTTGTCATCATATGTGATGTATATTCCGGAACTTTCTCCATTCTTCTCTGCATTTATCTGTTAAGTCCCTAAAAATATATAAATCAACAAAGCTCGTGGAATTATGTTAGTAAAGCCCCTAGACTTATGTTGATATTCATTTTATGCCCTTATTTATGTTTAGTTGACTAGTAATATTATGCTATAACAGGTGTCAACAACCCCCAAAAACATGCTTACTGGAACTTTGATCGGAAGCATAGACCGGACCGTTGAAATCTCATGTTTGGTTTTGGAAATTGATGACACACTTGTGGACTAATCCTTGCTCTAAGTGATGACTATGAGATAGGATTAGGTGGATGACAAGGAGCATGATGATCATGAACATGGACAATGTCGGTGGACTTGATGGATCGTCAAGCTCGGTGATCGGCGTGAGAGGAACCCGGGAGATCAAGGCAAAGGTATCTTGATAGGGTTTTCCTTTTTAGTGATCAAGACACGTTAGAGCGTGTGATCACATTATAGGATAGATAGCCGACTATCAAGAGGGAATGCCGCGACAATCCTTTGGTGAAGTGCTTCTAGGTCCAATTGACTTGCATATTGCATTTAGGACATGAGAGCACTAACTTCGATCTTGCCTAACTTATCGACGTGCTAACATTGGTGATAATGTGGTCATCTTGGACGTGTTGGCAACAAGAGGCAAGAGGCAAAGCAAGGTTGAAGCAAAGAGCAAGAAAAAGATGCAAGGCACGGTGGCGAGTCCGGTCAAAACAAAGAGAGCTTTTTTCGGCCGGGCGTGATGTTGTGGGGGGATTGTCGTGGTGACCGAACCCGGTGGTGGTTCCGGTGGGTGCGTCGGTCCCGCTAGAGAGCAAATTTTTAGAGCGGCTCTATTTCGAGGGGAGCTCTATATATACTTGGAAGCACATTTGAACACTCTAACTTGCTAGTGAGCTTGTGAGAACTCCATCCATAACTCAATTCTTGGTGAGATTGAGAGTGATAGAGCAATCACTTCGTAGCGGCTTGGAGCAAGAGGCGGTGTTCCATTGTCTTGAGTTGGATTGGAGTGGCTTGTTGGATTTCTCATTGTGCAAGTGAGTGTGTCGCCACAATGGGGACTTGATTGGCAATCATCCTCTGAAAAATCATCGTGTCCATTGTCTTGAGTTCGTCTAGCTCCTTTTCTCATTGTGCACGGTGATTGGCATCATTCTAGCTCCTTTGTATTTACCTTTGCATTTAGCTAGTATACTTGTGTAGAATTGCCTAGGTTGTTTAGTTGCTTACCTTGCTAGAATTGTTTAGCTCCTAGTTGTTGTTCTAGTTAGACTTGCTTGTTCACCTAGGAGTAATCTAGCGACATAGCCCTTGTGTGAATTAGAAACATTAGAATTGACTTGTGGCTTGCTTAGATAGCTTGTAGCACCGCTTATTAGCTTCGCCATCTTATTTACTAATCCGGGTGCTTAGTGTTGTTGCAAGAATTTTTAATAGGCTATTCACCCCCTCCCCCCCTCTCTAGCCATTAGGACCTTTCAACCGTCCGGTCGGATTCGCGTGCTTCCGGTCAACGAGTCTGGTTGCCTCTGAGCTGCGAAAATCCATCGTTGTGTTGTCGTTCCTTCGCCTTTGCTCCAAACCGACTTCCGTCACTTCATTCTTGTTGCCGACACGTCGAAGAACACCCCGACACCATGTGTTAGCATTTTGAAAACATTTTTGTCAAGTACGGAGTTAGCTCTTTAGGTTAGAATGCATGCATATGAATTTTGAACCTAAAGGCACTGGAGGACCGATATGTACGATAAGTTTCCCCTCTTTATAGTACGGCTTATTGATCCTATAATCACTCACACCCTCTATGGTGTCTTGAGTGTAAAATCAAAAGGCCCCATGGTTATACCTTTGCCTTGGGCTCAATTGATCTCCAAACTTCACCAAGTTGGACGCTTGATCATCTTTTGGATCACCTCGATCCATCCTCCATGATCACATGCTCCAATCTTATCATGACCAATCTCTAATCTAGTCAAACACTTAGCATCGAGAGATTAGTCCTTAGGTGTCACTAATTATCCAAAACCAAACTAGAGATCTTCACGCGCGCGGGTCCTCCCTGGGAGCCTGCTACACGGTCAACATCCTGAAAGGTCCTAAATAGCTAGAGGGGGAGTGAATAGCCTAATAAAATTTTCTACAAAACACTAGACAAACTTGTTAGAATAACAAATGGCGAAATAAGCATTTGCTCTAGCTCTACTTGTCGGCAAGCCTCCTATTGACAATTCTAGTTGCTATAGTCTCTAATTCACACACAAGGCTATGTCTCTACTTTACCACTAGGTGAACAAACTAATTACTCTAGCAACCTAAGCAAGTCTACTCTAACTACACAAGCACAATATATAAGAAAAGTAATGCAAGTGCGTAGAAGTGATATACCACAATGTCGAGGCTAGTCAATCCAATCACCGGGGATGTTGTCACAATATGAATGATGAATCCAAATGCCAAGAGACAGCAATCACAATGGAGAGACACGAAGATTTAACCCGAAGTTCACTTGGGCACCCTCAAGCTAGTCTCCGTTGTGCCGACCTTCTCACGTGTGGGGCAAGGTGGAGCTCACTCCTAGCCAAGTGCCTTTAGGCTACTTGCACCCAATGCAAATGAGAGGTACCCAAGACACGAGCAATATATTACTTGCACTTTGTCTTCCCGACGAGGAGTGCATGATCCTCTCACAAATCACCGGAGGTGGCCAAGAACAATCACCTTATCTTGCCAACGCCTCCACCAATCACCAAGCCGGCTAGGAGTGGTGCTCTCCAAGAGCAAAAGGAAATCCACCGGCTCACAACGATCCCCAAGTGCCACTAGATGCAAAGATCAAAGCAAAGTGCACTTGAATCACCTCAACTCACTAGAATGATGCTCACAAGCAAGGGGAGAGGGGGGAGTGTGCTCAGCTCTAGAGGTGTTAGGATTGATTTTAAATGACCAAGAGACCTCCCAAAGCCGGCCAAGCATGTATATATAGCCCCCATCACGAAATGTGGCCGTTGGGGGAGCAAAACATGCTCAAATCAGCCTGACCGGACGCGCCGACCGGACTCACCAGTGAGTCCGGTCGATGAGTCCGGTCACAACCGGCAAGCCGAGCTGGCACGCTTCTGAGTGCGTCCAGTTAGGATGTGACGCTTCCGGTCACTGCATCCGGTGCATGCGTCCGGTCGGTCCACGAGACCGAACCGAAAAACATGCTTACTGGAATCCTGACCGGAACCACTCACCGGAGCGTCCGGTCGAGTTGCCTGCTTCCGGTCGCGAGTCCGCTCACCGGGTCCGGTAGCCACTGAGCTGCGAATTTCCATCATTGTGTTGTTGTTCCTTCCCCTTTGCTCCAAACCGACTTCCGTCACTTGATTCTTGTTGCCAACACGTCGAAGAACACCCCAACACCATGTGTTAACATTTTGAAAACATTTTTCATCAAGTACGGAGTTAGCTCTCTAGGTTAGAATGCATGCAAATGATTTTGAACCTAGAGGCACATGAGGACCGATATGTACGATAGTTTTCCCCTCTTTATAGTACGGCTTATCGATCCTATAATCACTCACACCCTCTATGGTGTCTTGAGTGTAAAATCAAAATGGCCCTATGGATATACCTTTGCCTTGAGCCCATTTGATCCTCGAAACACTCCAAGTTGCGCACTTGATCATCATTTGGATCACCTCGACCCATCCACCATGACCACCATGCACCAACCTTGGCTTGACCAATCTCCAACTAAATCAAACACTTAGCATAGAGAGATTAGTCCTAGGATGTCACTAATTAGCCAAAACCAATCTAGAGATCTTCACATCCTCAAGGTGTGGCGCCATGAGGACCCATTTGGACGGCCGCGGGGAACCTCCGCCACTTCTTCCCTAGAGCCCAGCGCGGCGGCGGCGGGCACAAGGGCGCCTGTGGCGGCGCCGTTCCACCGCCGCCGTCTTACGGCCCAATTACTCGCACGGTGCTCGGTCGGCCCACGACGGGCACGCACCTCCCACGGGTTCGGCCACGGCTTCTTCTACGGCCTCCTCCTAGGGTTTGTGCATCCCCCTACTCATTTCCCATCGTTTCCCAAACTCTCGATTTTGATTGACCGTGACCTTCTCCTTCCCAGCCTCCTCCGCTCGGGTTCTCGCACGCCACCACGGATCGAGGAGGACCGCACCCCGCCTGCCCCACCCCCATCACCGGAGGATGACCGCGCCCTACCTCGATCCACGTGCCTCGCGGACGTCGCCCCCGGGCGCAAGCTCCCCGGCGCACCAGCTCCCGCCTCGCGGCCACAGCCACGGCAAGCTTCGTTCCCGTGGCCTCAAAGGCCATCAAGCTCAAGGCTCTACGCGAGAGCCTTGCCTCCTGCTCCTCGGCCCTCAAGAAGCAGGTGGCCGTGAGGAAGCTGATCAAGCGGAAGAAGCCACTGGGCATGCTTGGCCTAGGCCGGCTCACCAAGGCGGCGGCGTCGGCTGCAAGCGCGGCAAGGCAGTCGACGTGGCTGCGCAGGGAGCAACCCTTGCGCCATGATCAATCATCTCCACAAGCCCTCGCCGCTCCTGCCCCCGCCGTGGTTTGGAGCTCCTGACGCCATGCCCCTCCTTTGTGTCACGATCGTCGGTAGTCTGTCTCCCGCCTGCGTGCCGGGCATTTTCAACACCCTCTCCGGCTGTGCCCGTGACGGTGGCTACCTTGTCCACGATCACCTCTTAGTTCGCCGCCGCCTAGCTAGTTCGTGCAATCCGCTCCTGCTACCGCTATGTACTAAACCGGGTGCCCCCGCGTCTCCATGAATCAAAGGAGTCTTGCTTATGTCGTCATGTCCTGGAACGTGCGTGGCCTTGGTCTATCAGAAAAGTGCGATGTTGTACGCGACACCATCTTCATATCCCACCCCCACCTAGCGTGCCTCCAGGAATCCAAACTAGACACGATCTCTAGTCACAACAGCAAGTCCTTCCTCCCCTCCTACCTTAGCGACTTTGATGTTGTGGCTGCAAACGGATCTCGGGGAGGGATTGTCACTACCTGGAACTCCGGCATGCTCCAGGCAGGTGACCCGATCAAAAGCACCTACTCCCTAACCATCCCCTTCACGTCCACGACCTCGACCCACTCCTTCATCCTCACAAATGTTTACGCCCCCTTTGACCACCGCCACACCGATGCTTTCCTAGCCGAGCTCTCTGCCCTCGCCCCGCCGGACACCGATGTCCCCTGGCTGATCATAGGGGATTTTAATCTCACTAGATGCCCTGAGGACAAGAACACGCCGACGTTTGACTGGGCCCTAGCTGATAGGTTCAACACCACCCTGAACGCCCTCGCCGTCGTTGAACTCCCACTCCTTGACCGCAGCTTCACCTGGTCCAACAAACGCTCCTCCCCAACCCTCACCTGTCCGAACAGAGCTTTAGTCTCCGTCGGCTTCGCGACCAACTTCCCCAACTCCTCGCTCACCTCGCGCCTGGGAACCCCCTCCGATCACGTCCCCCTCCTTCTAACCATCCCCACCACCATCCCAAAGAGCCACCGCTTCCGTTTTGAGACCGCCTGGCTCAAGAGTCCATCCTACCTCCCCACCGTCCTGGACGCCTGGTCAAGAGCTCACGCGCCGGCAGACGTTGTTGGCGCTCTCGTCGCAAAGGTTAAGGCCCTCCGGCACGAGTCAAAAGCTTGGACCCGTCCACACCAAACTCACCCCACTGCTTACCACAATGCCTCCTTTATCACCCTGCTGCTTGATATGTATGAAGAACAAAGACAACTTTCGCATGAAGAATGGCGCCTGCGTAGGCGCTGCCAAGACCTGATCGCGGAGACCGTGGCCCCAGGCCCGTCCCTGAGGGGTGGGCGGCCGGTGCGACGCTCAAGGGCCCATGAGTGGCGTCGTGATGCTGCCGCTATCCTTACTGCTTGATGCACTGCTAAGTCTGCTATCTTGGTTATTTGCTAGTTGCATTTACGTGCGATACATGTATATATACATGCATACGCTGCTAGCTAGCTAGCTTCATCTGCCTTCCTACCTTCCTCTGCCTTGTGCTTGCCGCTGCTCTACTTGCCGCTGCCGCTGCTGCTCTACTTGTTGCCGCCGATGCTGCTTTAGTGCACGTGAGTTGGCGAGTTGTTGTTGGTTACTTCCTGCTTTGTTTAGATGTATACATATATATGATGTATACATATATATGTTTTATCTTCCTTTTTTTTATTTCTTCATCATTTATCATCCAGCTCAGCTCCAAACGTCATGACTGAATTTTGCTTGTTTATATAGATCTTCTACTTAGCTTCAAGAATATTTCTTTGAGGTGTTGATTAGTTAAGATCTTGTTGCTCCAAAGAAATCCAAGTCTGCTTGTGCAACCTATTCGACTAAAAATAAATACTTGCAAACACGCTAGTCATTTTTGGTGGTGTTGATCATCAAACATCAAAATCCAAACTAGAATGAGCCCAGATCCATTTTCATTTCATAAATACAACATTAGATTGTAAATATTATTGTATTCTTTTATCCTCATATTAAAACGTTAGATTGTCGGGCCCTTAGTCCATTGTCTGCCCAAGGGCCCTAGAAATCATTGGGACGGCCCTGCGTGGCCCGCCGGCCTACCTATTGGAAACAGCGCGGAAAGTGCCGCGCACTTCAAGAAGGCGACGCCAACACAAGGTACTTCCACGCCAAAGCCTCGTCGCGAGCTCGCCAGAACAAAATCCGGGCACTGGTGGTGGACGGCGTCGAGCTGATCGCCCACGCCGACAAGGTGGACGACGGCCTACTACACCAACATCCGGGGTGCCGCCACGCCCACCTCGTGGCCCTTCGATCCCTCGGCGTTGTACCGTGACCACGCCAAGGTGGACCCAACCCCCCTCGTCGCCCCCTTCACTGAAGCAGAAGCGCGAGCGGCGGTCCGTGCCATGCCGACGGACAGCGCACCCGGCCCGGATGGGGTTGGGCCTACCTTCTACAAGACAGCCTGGACGACGGTGAAGGAGGACGTCCTCCGGTTCCTTGATGGCTTCCACTCCAGCGACGCCGACCTGGAAAGGATCAATCGAGCGGACATCGCCCTCATCCCCAAAAAGGACGCAGCGGTTTCACCGGGCGACTACCGGCCTGTGTCCTTGCAAAATTGCCCGGTGAAGATCCTGACCAAGATTCTAACCATCCGACTGCAGCTATAGATTGTCAGGCTGATCGACCCCGACCAAACGGGATTCATCAAAGGGCGCTCGATCTCGGAGAATTTCGCCCTCGCCACGGAGCTGGTCCAGACCTGCCACAAGCGCCGAGCACCAACCCTGGTGATTTTTTTTTTCGAAACCGGGACATTGCCCGTTTTGCATTAAGAGAAGTGGGATAGTTTGGTTACATCCTAGATATACAACTGGCGAGATGCCAAAGGTATACTAGGCGACACACTAACAAAAGGCACCGGCTAGAACGGTGGAGCTAATAACTTGTACTTCGGGAGAAACCTATTTTGTGACTGAGGATAAATACCGCCATCCCTAAGGAAGCACGTGGAGCAGCGGCGAAACACCCCGAAATCCCGCTAGCACCCAGGACTTGCCTTCGTCAAGCAAGACTTGAAGCGATCTATGAGGCGTCACTCCGGTGCGGTGCCATCAAAAGTGCGCTGTTGCGTTCCTTCCGGATAACCCAAGACACCGCCAGAGCGGCGAGTCGAGCGACCGTCTAATGTCTTGTGCCACCAATCTGCGGGGGACAGCGACCACCGGTCGACAAGCCCGAGTCCGGTGGGCACTGGTGGTCGAGGCCGACGCGTGAGAGTATGAGGTGCCGGACACGCCGGCGAAGACGCATGCCGTGAGCAAGTGGTCGATAGTCTCGTCCCTCCGTCGCAGAGCGAAAGCAGTACGGAGGGCTGCAGACCGTGGCGGAACCGGCGCTCCGCTGTCCATGGTCGCTGAAATCTCATGTTTGGTTTTGGAAATTGATGACACACTTGTGGACTAATCCTTTGCTCTAAGTGATGACTATGAGATAGGATTAGATGGATGACAAGGAGCATGATGATCATGAACATGGACAATGTCGGTGGACTTGATGGATCGTCAAGCTCGGTGATCGGCGTGAGAGGAACCCGGGAGATCAAGGCAAAGGTATCTTGATAGGGTTTTCCTTTTTAGTGATCAAGACACGTTAGAGCGTGTGATCACATTATAGGATAGATAGCCGACTATCAAGAGGGAATGCCGCGACAATCCTTTGGTGAAGTGCTTCTAGGTCCAATTGACTTGCATATTGCATTTAGGACATGAGAGCACTAACTTCGATCTTGCCTAACTTATCGACGTGCTAACATTGGTGATAACGTGGTCATCTTGACGTGTTGGCAACCCTTGGCAAGAGGCAAAGCAAGTTTGAAGCAAAGAGCAAAGAAAAAGATGAAGAAGCGGTGCGAGGAGGTGACCGGACGCACGGTCCCCTGACCAGACGCACCGACCGGTGGCTCCGGTCAGGGCATCCGATCAAAATAACAGAAAGGGTGTAATCTGGCTCGGCTCGGGATTTTGACTGGACGCTGGACCGGACCCTTGACCGGATGCATGAAGCAGGGCGCCAGCCGTGGGCCCAAAGTTTGTCGAATGCGACCGGAAGCACCGACCGGACCCTCGACCGGACCCGCTGGTGGTTTCGGTCAGTGCGTCCGGTCAGTGCACAGAGAGCAAATTTTTTAGAGCAACGGCTCTATTTCGAGGGGAGCTCTATATATACTTGGATGGCCGGCTCTTGGAGCTCTCTCTTGCACATTTGAACACTCTAACTTGCTAGTGAGCTTGTGAGACTCCTCTCCACTCATCTCTCCATCCTTAACTCGAATTCTTGGTGAGATTGAGAGTGATAGAAGTGCATTGCATTGGTGGTTGCATCTAGAGGCACTTCATCCTTGGAGAAGCCGCGGGATTCTTGTTTTCTTGGGAATTTGCCCGGTTCCCTAGCGGCTTGGAGCAAGAGGCGGTGTTGAGCTCAAGTGGAGCTTGTTTGAGGCCACATCGGTGGTGATTGTGAGGGGTCGTTCCTTATCCCGCGGGAGATTCGCGAAAGGAGCACTAGTGGATTGCTCGTGGCTTGTTGGACCCTCTCTTGTGATCGTTTGCTTGAGCTCCCATAGGGGATTTGGCACCGGCCATTAAGCTTAGCATACGTCAAGTGAGTGTGTCGCCACAACGGGGACTTAGCGTGCCGGCAAGCACGTGAACCTCGGTGAAAAATCATCGTGTCTATTGTCTTGAGCTCGTTGGAGATTTCTCATTGTACACGGTGATTGGCATCATCCTCTACACATCGCGGTGGTATTGTATTCTAGCCTCCTCGCTTTACCTTCACTAGCTTACTTGTGTAGAATTGCTAGTTTGCTTAGTTGGCTTGTGTAGCTTAGTTCCTAGTGTTTGTATTAGTTAGAATTGCTTGTCCACCTAGGAGTAAACTAGTGACTTAGCTCTTGTGTGGTTTAGAGACAATAGAATTGAATTGTGGCTTGCATAGCTAGTTGAAGCATTGCTTATTTGCTACGCCATCTTATTGTCTAACCCGGGTGCCTAGTGTTGTTGCAAGAATTTTTAATAGGCTATTCCCCCCCTCTAGCCATTAGGACCTTTCAGTCGCCCGTGCACCAACCCTGGTGATCAAGCTCGACTTCGCCAAAGCCTTTGACTCCGTTGAGTGGGGCAGCCTGCTCAGGGTGCTCGAGGTGCGTGGCTTCCTGCCTCTCTGGCGGGACTGGATGTTGCGCCTCCTCTCCACGTCTAAGTCCACGGTCGTCGTCAACGGCGCCTCGAGGCCGTGGATCACCTGCAAGCGAGGGCTGCGGCAAGGCGATGCCCTCTCCCCATACCTGTTCCTACTCGTCGCCGACGTGCTCCAGACCTTGATCAAGTCCAGCATCCTGCGCCCCCTCGGCACGGGCAGCGCCCCCATCCTGCAGTACGCCGACGACACCATCATCCTGGTGTGTGCGGACGTCGAGAATGTGCGCTGCCTCAAAGGCGGCTCTCGGCGTTTCGCGCCGCGGGCCTTAAGATCAACCGGCAAAAGCACGGCGACGCCGATGCATGTACCGCAAGCCGACATCGACGTCTTCCTCGACATCCTACAGTGCCAGCAAGGTGTGTTCCCCCAAACATACCTGGGGCTGCCGCTCTCCAATGTCAAGCTCACCTTGTCGGCGTTCGTGCCGCTGATCGCGTGAGTGGACCGCTACCTAGCGACCTGGAAGGCGATCCTCCTCAGCACGACGGCGAGAGTGATCCTGATCAACGCTGTCTTGGACGGGCTCCTCACATACGCCATGGGGGCCATGGAGCTACCCCGGCGCAATCGAAATCGTCTAGGGCGGCGGCGTGCTTTCCTGCGGACGGCACAAGCGACACGAGCGGAGCCAAATGTCTCGTGGCGTGGGAGAATGTGTGTCAAGACAAAGAAGATGGTGGGCTAGGGATCCGGAGGAACGACACCCGGAACGCCTGCCACCTACTCAAGCTCATCCACCGCCTGCACCACCCCGACGGCTCGTCGTGGGCAACGTGGGCACGAAGCTCCACCGACCTGGCCACGCTCCAAGGTGAACTCAATGGCGTCCACTGGGGGGCGCTTCGGGAGCTCCTATCGGCCTACCGCGCAATCACCTCGGTGACCACCGGCGACGGGAAGGATACTTCCTTTTGGCACGATCGATGGCTCGCGGACTCGCCACTGGCGGAGTTGATGCCGGCGCTCCACGCCACTTCGCTGCTCTTGGGGAGTCTGTCCATGCGGTCCTGAGCGGCACGCTGCGGGATAAGTTTCAGCGCCGCCTCTCCCCCGTCACGACCAGCGAACTGGGCCGCCTCGAGGAGATGCTTGAGGGGGTGTCCCTGACCGAGGAACATGACACCAGGACCAGCCCGTTCGAGGATGGGCAACATCGTTTCCTGGCCGGGCTCGTCTACAAAACCTCCATCGCCGGCGACCACAACCATCCGGGCGCACAGCCGTGCAGGGGCTCCTTCACACCCCCGCGGGTAAAATTCTTTGCTTGGCTCCTAACGAAGAACAGGATCAACTGCAGATCGGCGTTGGCGCGCAAGAACATCATCGATGATGCTAGATGCCCAATTTGCGGCATCGCCAACGAGATAGCAGACCACATTGTGTTTGGCTGTCCCTTTGTGATCAGCTTCTAGACATGCATTGGGACCCTGCCGGCGTGGCCAAGGTCCATTAGTTGTGGCTGTCCCGGCCTCCCCCATCAGTGCCAAAGGCCACCCTGCACCCCGTGCTGCTGCTGCTCCTCTGCTGGGAGATTTGGAAACACCGGAATAAGGTCGTCTTCCGTGCTATGCAACCCGACATCGGCCGGCTAAGGGCAAGGTGTTTGGAGGAGATCAAAAACTGGAAATGTCGTATTCCTAGGAAGAAGATGAGCATGGTTAGAGATTGGAGTAGAGTAGTGACTATGTAATCTACACCCTACCCCCTCTCTTGATGTAATGTTGACAATCGAGGCCTCGCCTCCACCCACCGATCCCCTATGGGGCACGGCATCTGTGGAGCTAATACAAAGCAGGCGGTGATTTTCCAGTCCCCCCGAAGTTTCCTCAAAAAACTTACAGTTACTTCAATTGCAAGCCAAGCAACCGCCCGCAGGCACAGCCACTCTATTATTTCTCCCTCACGTATAAGCAATCGCATCACCCATGCACGTGACAGAGCATTCGGGATTATTGATTGATTGATTTCATGACGCAGCCACTTAGTCACAAACATATCATATAATAGTAGTATTAATGATGATAGCACTAAACAAGTACGACGACGGCAATGCACCAGCAGAGTAAAAGTAATAATCTCAGACTGGCGTGTCCGTGGTCAGATCTAGTTCAAATATAACAAGGACAGAACTCAAGATCGATTAAGAGCTACCGCAATCGGCAGGGCGTCGATCGGCAAGGGCAACTAATATTCCCTCATCATATACAATACAAAACCTGTTGTAGCCGCCTGCTATATACACAGACGGCATAAACTACATGCCATCGATTCATCTTGTGAGGGGAAAAAAAGGTAAGAGGCGGGGCAAAGAAGAATCAAAAGGCGCATAAACTACAACATGTTGAGCACGGTCACCAGCGCGAAGATGGTCACACCACCGACCAGGCAGCAGCAGCCTAGGATCCAGTCGTAGTAGTCGTCAGCGTCACCGCCTGCTGCTGCTGATGATGTTGATGATAGAGATGACGACGGCGAGGAGGAGGTCGGGCTCTGGAGGAAGCTCAAGGCCACTGCTCCTGCCAGGCACACCACTGTCCCTGCGATCTTCGCCTGCGTGTACTTGCACGACTTGTCGAACCTCTCCATAGCCTTTTGCATGGGTTGATGTGGGGGGCAGAAACAAACAAAATAATAGGTTAGGTGCACCATATACAGCATTTTAGGTCTCAAGTATGCCTCTTGGCATCTTATAACATTTTGCTCAAGGAAAATGCAAGAAATACAAGATGACACAAAGCTATCACCTTTGGAGCAGCATTGGCATCACGAATGGCAGCATCTGGATTCAGCACAATTGTGTTGGTAAGGTGTTCAATAGCATATTCGAGTTCTCCTAAGATGACAAGACCAACAATGACATGGATTGAACAATTGTGCATGATCAAGATATATAGCTAAGCCATGGGCCAGAAGAGGATCAATTGCACAGAGAGAGAGAAGTAGGAAGGAGAGTACCTTCAGACATTGCTAACATAGCCTTGCCTTTTGCTTCTTGAGAGGCATCGCGATTTTCCTCAGTCACCTCCACCGAAGGATCTTCCATCTGCCATGGCAAAAACAGTCTTAGTAGCACATCTCTCCCTTCTCGCTATGATCCCTGCAGAAGGGAAAGAGAACATGTTGGTGTCAAGAGAATACCTTCTGTGGCGGGTCATCATGGTCAGACTGTACAGTGCCTCCTTCAAGCTCAAGATCAGATTCAACAATCACTTCATCCAGCTCATCTGTATCAGGAATGGGATCCCTCATATCCAGATCGTAGTCGTCATCATCATCAGTGTGATCCATGAAATATTTCTGCAGCGCATAATTGTGTAAGAACATACCAGGACTAAGGACCTTGGATAGACAGCACATAACAAGGAAGTCATAATTGTGGAGTGAATGTCGTGGAGTGGGAAAAGCAATTTAACTTTTTTTTATCCTATGCGCCCAAGTAATTTCACTCCACAATTAAGACAAGTTTCAAGATATTAAACATGTAAACAATAATATTTTTCTCTGCGCCTTATCAATTTTACTGCACAATTAGTACAAGGTTCAAGATGTACCTTCTGATGAGTGTGTCTAAATATTATTTCTATCTGATACAGATAGTCTGGGGGCCATTTCTAAGCTTTTGAAATCTACTTAAACTGAAAAATAAATAAAAATAGTTTAATTTATATTAATCAGTTATAATTTAAATATAGAAACATTTATGATAAAGATTTAAGCAAAAGTAAATTTACCTGTTTGTTCCACCAGTTCTGGTCTCTCACTTGATTTACAACTTCATTTTTCCAAAACTTATACTCTTCTATTTTATTTGAAAGTTTTAACTTTACATTTTTAAAACTACAATTTACTCCTTTATTACATAACCTATTTGTTATTCTTTCTAAACAGTCATTCGATAATATCGAATCAGAAGATTTTATCATCTCTAGACAACACTCATATAACAATGATTCCTCAGATTTTTTTCCAATCTTTCCTGCAAAAAAAGAATTAGTCCAGAGTTAGTTATTAGTCTTGAGTTAGTCCAACCCAATGCTGAGCTTTTCATCTACTAAGAATAGTTACCTGGCGACCGGTAACAAAGACAATAAAGGCTCGTTGAATTGCATGCTCCGTGTACATGGGCGATTGATTATGTCAATCTTCCTTTCCAAAGGACCTAATTAGCAAAAAGGTATATTAATATTAATATAATATATCATAACACAATATACTAGTTGTATAAAAGGATTCAATCGAACTCCGATGCCAGTATACCATCATTCTTCGGGAAAATAGTCATGCCACTGTAGCGTGGTAGCGGGGGGCTCAGGAGTCGAACGCTCAGCATGAGCCCGTTTGCTGCATATTATAAGAAATAATATATAAGCAGTATGCTGCTGTAGAGTTGGTGAATTAAGATATAACAAAGATGTAAATTGCATAGGAAAGCACAGGACAGAAGGAAAATAGATACCAACATATCGGCAATTCATTCATTACACTATTCTTAGTGAAATGTAAAGCTGAAAACAAATTCGTAGTTTTCTGAAGGTAGCTAAACTAGTTTGAATTGTCAGTCAAGTTGGAATGCTCTGCACACTTTTACATAATAACAGAGATGATATTAAAAAACCTACAGAAAAAATATTAAGAGAACTCCAACAAAAGAAACATATTTGTGAAAACTAATACCTCTCCAATTTGCATAACACACTTGAGTTCACAATCTCAACAAGGCTTGCAAAGTTCTTGTACATTTCCCCATAATTCTTTGGCTGCTCCTCGAAAAAGAAATCCTTCATGCTACACGTAAGCAATCATGTTAAAACTTGAGGTTATTATAAGGGCTCCTATTACTCTATGCTAATAAATCATAGCACCTAAAACCATAATGTTACAAAAATAAATTAGTTGCAGAATCCAAACATACTTAATCTGGATATTATAAGGGCCCTTATCTTGTGCCTCAAGATCCCAAACATCAACTGCGAGTACTTCACCATTCACCAGACATTTCACTAGTACCCTTTTCTTCTTGCCCTTCTCCTCCTTGCTGTACAAAAAGGCATAGCAGTTCTCCATGCTGTTCCAACCATCAATACCCACCTCCTCATCACCTGAAATTAAGAAAATGTACAGATAGAAAACTCAAAGCTAACTTCTTAATTAGGAGTAGCACCTTAATCATAGAAACGCAAGCAGACTTTTAAGCATGATGAATTCCCCATTGTCTAGCGATTTTAAGAACTCTGACTACTCATGGCTTATCACTCTACTTCTTAAAGACTGAAGTCACTGAACCTGCTATCACCGGATAGGACTACACCTACATTGAGCTCTTTGCAAGGAACTAAACCAATTACATACAATTCATATAAACTCTCTACAGGCAGCGTATTCATCAGATTCTGGACAGAAGTGATTCTGGGATTCTCGGATCAAGTATCATATTCTTCACTACAACTAGACAATGAGGTCAGGTGCTACCCATACGCCTAAACCTGCCCATTACTTACCGAATGAATCAACCAAACACGACCAAAAGAGTGAACAGACCAGCCTAAATGTGAATCCTAATGTTTTTGAGGGGTCCGGTAACCAAACCAATAGACGAAGTCTCATGACAGGGGAGCCAGGGGGGAGCGCACGCACCTGAGGGTGGGGGTCAGCGAGTGCGGCAGGGCCAACGGCGCAGAGCGAGTACCCAGCGGCGAGGAAGGCAGCGTGGGCGGCGAATGCGACGCCGTCGTGGGCGCCGCGGAGGGCTGGACGCGCCGCCCTCACGACGGCCATTGCGGCGGTGGCAGCGGTCACCATCGTACTGCTGCAGCGCGGTAGCGGGGGCTCAGGAGTCAAAGCCAGCGCAGCCAGCTTGCCGTCGTGGTGGCCAAACCCGCCGTGTGCCGCGGCGGGGACGGCACCCCGTCGAAGGCGGCGTACGTGACGTCCCCGGCCAGCGTGTGATCATTTGCAGTAGTTCTTGCCAGTTCATTCCTTCTGTTTGAATAGACGATAGTGATAGCTAAGATGGCATAAAAAAAAAAATATTGCAAAAATGCCAGAATATCATGAAGATGGCAGAAACAGACTAAGAAAGTAGCAAACCTTTCAATGACATTTTCAACATTTGTAGGATGGTACTTATTTCTTAACCTACAAGAAAGAGATGGAAATTTAAAAGTTATTGAAGAAGACAATATGATAATCACATTGTTGTAATATAAAGAACCATTACCAATCTTCATCCTTATGGAGGTCAACGTATGCTTTCTTCTGAGTTGTGATGTACTCTGACCTGTAGTCTTCATATCTATAAATTAATAGGATGAACTAAAACGTCAAATTGCTTTCACATCAACCAAAAAAAAGTGTACCACATACAGCACAAATGTGCATTTCAAATCAATCAACTATACAAAAAGTGCAGCACACACAGCAGAAATGAATCTCTGATTAAAAGGGAGAAATTTTGTTGGCAGTAGAAATATATGCCTGCCAAAAAATCTACAGTATAAAAAAAAGAGGGAGATCTAGCACACACACCTGGTTTGAGCTTCAACTGGTGAAACGTCATCTTCAAGTTCCTGAATGAACTGCTTGTATGACATCAGTCCTTCCCTGTAGAGCAACAGAGTTGATCACTCTTGTTGTTTACCGTGTATAACATAAGGAAACAAAAGCAACAGTAGCGAATAAAAATAAGGTAAAAATGTCAATTAGCAAATAAAACTTTAAGCATTCAGAATTTCAGCTATTCATCGAGCATGGCCATGCATATTTCAGAAGTTTGCAGTGAGATACCAATCAGTCAAACATATTGCAGTTACCAATCAACAGACAATGTTTATTCCAAAAAGAGAGAGAGAGAGAGAGAGAGAGAGAGAGAGAGAGAGAGGAGAGAGGGCGGAGGAAATCGGTGGTTTACCCGGAGCCAGAGATGGCAGCCAAGGACCTGACGTAGGGGATGAAATCGGGGTAGTAGGCGCTGCCAGGGATGAAGATGGTGCGTGTGGTGCGGCCCTCGATGTCCATGGCCACGACCGTCTCGGAGCTGGGATCCCACATGACGACCGCCGCCTTGTCCTGCGAGCGGAGCAGCTTGACGTCCTTGAGTCCCCTGAGGCAGCCGCCCTCGAAGTAGCCGACCGGAGTGCACGGGACGGTGCCCAAGGTGGCGCGGTGCCTGAAGTCCAACTGGAAGACGATGACGGCGTCGACGCTGGCGTCCATGCACGTGACGCAGAGGTTGCCCTCCATCTCGCCGAACTGCCAGTAGCGCCACTGCAACGCCTCAGCAGGCGTGGGGACGTGGTCCGACCAGCCCGAGACGGGGTCGTAGCAGAGGAAGGAGCCCAAGGAGTTACGCCAGAAGGCGCGCCCGAGCACGCCGACCCCGGAGCCGGGCTCGACGGTCTCGGCGTGGGCGACGCCGTCGCCCGCGCCCGCGGCCCACTCCCACATCCTGGACGAGAAGGACTCGAAGGCGTAGGTGCCGTCCCCAATCGGGTACGCGACGACGACGTGGTAGTGGGCGTCGCCGCGCTCGGGGTCCGAGTCGAACGTGATGACGACGGCGGGGTCGCCGTGCTTGCGGTGGCCATGGGCCGGGGCCGGGAGCTTCTGGCGAGCGGACGTGGCCGGGTTCGCGACGTAGTAGGCGTTGGTGACGGTGTCGCGGAAGCAGACGAGGCCCCGCGTGGAAGCCAGCGCGGCCAGCTTGCCGTCGTGGTGGCCAAAGCCGCCGTGCGCCGCGGCGGGGACGGGCACCCCATCGAAGGCGGCGTACGCGACGTCCCCGGCCAGCGTGTGGTGGAAGAAACCCGAGAGAGAGGAATGCGGTGGCGTCGCGGCGTTCGACATCGCGTAGATGACCTCGGGGTCGTCCGGGTCGGAGGCGGCGGCGTGCGCGAGGAGGAACGTAGTGAATCCGCAGGTGGTGGTGGTGTAGGGTTTTGGGGGCGGGGTTGGAATTTTGAGCTGGGGAATGATTGATTGGGGAGGGAGACCGAGATGGGGATGATGGGAGGAGATCGGAGCCGCCGTCGAAGGTTCGAGTGCCTGCCTGCCTGCCTGGGACGAGACGAACACGAGGAAAGCGGGCCGGGCTCAGTCGAAGCGGCCTTGGAAAAACGGCTGTTAATGATTTTTTTTTCGTGTGTGTGTGTTTTTGCTTGCAGGGTGTACCAGATTGAGGATGTGCTTACCATAGGAGCACGGTTGTTAATGATTTGATTTAAAACAAATGCAATTAGTGCACAATTAACTGGAAATGCGTATACATAGCTGAGGGAAATGAGCTTTTTCTCGAATACGCATAAGACTTGCGCATCTTTGTATTTAAGGAGAAAAGTTTTGGTTTTACACCCAGCGGAAGCCGGTGATGGAAGGTTAAGATTTTACAATTGAGCATCGCCTTCCTAGAATAGTTTCGCTAAGTCGATTACTCGCGAAATAAACAACTAAGCTCGTGCACTCCGGAGAGAGTACGCATGCAGTCAAGCGCGTCCTCCACGGCGCTTCCTGGGGCGGAGCGGCCGATCGACGTCCGGGAACAGCCGTCTTGCAGCCTCCTTGCGCGAAGGTTCAAGGTCGCCGATGTAGATATCCTCGTATGCTTGTTTGCCCTCCTCCGACGGCTTGTCTTTGATGAACCCCATGCGTTGCATTACAAGGATCTCTCCGCGTTTGGCCACCGGGACCTTGGAGAGTGGCTGCGCGGCGATGCGCCTGCTCCGTAGCGACAGCTTGATCGAAGAAGATTCTTGTACCTTGTAACGAAGCAGTGGAGATGCCGCTTTCTTGAGGACCCGTCCAGCGAAGCGCTTAATCCGGTCCGTCAACGAGGAGGGCTAGTCGTCAATGTTGGTGCCTTCCGCGTCAACCCTACAACGGGCGAGCCACAGTGGGTGGGGGTCTCCGCCGTGGCGTCAAAGGTCGCCTCGAACCCCGGCGGCCGCTCTGGAGTGTCCACGACGCCCCCGGCGTCTGTCGCCCCCACAAACTCCGTCACAGGCATCGCCAGACGAAGCGACGGCTGGCGTGGCAGTCCTCCTGGCTTCCTCAGGTGCAGCGCCGTCAGGAACGGCACTCGGTGCTGGCTCATCATCGAGCAGCTGCAGTTCCCCAACGGTAGAACCCCCGCCGCTGCCCAAACCGGTGGCCTCAGTATCCAGGACCAAGTCCAAGTCATCGCTCCTACCAGTAGCCGCTGCATCGTCGGGCGTCGGCGAAGAAGAAGGTTGCAGCTCAGCGTACAGCAGCGTACCGTATAGCGGCGGTAGCGGTCCCTCGAGCACGGAGGCCCAGGCAAGGTCCCGCCCTCGACGTCGTCGGCGGCCTTTGGCGGCAGCTAGTCCGGGCGACGCTCAAGTGCCCGCCGCCCAGAATCGGGACCATCCGGAGTGGAGTCCAGGATCGGCCTTTGCAGCTGCGAGTCCACAGGTTGCTTGAGCCGCCAAGCCATCTTCCTGGCTGGCTGACGTTGCGCCTCTCTGCGCTGTTGTGGACGGGTGCGCCTCCGCCTGGCAGACCGGCCATGGGATGGCCCAGGGCCGCTCCCCTGGCCCTGCTCCGTGGTCTGCACAACCCCCACGCCAACGTTGCCCAAGCTGGAGGCGCCGCTGTCCGGGAAGCCGCGGTCACTTGGAAGGATGCGCGTTCATGGCCCAGGACCGCGGGGCCTCCCACCGTCGGCGTCAGGGGCGCCTGATCGCCAGGCGACCAAGGAGGGAAATGAATCTGTATAAGTGGAAAAGAAATTTGACACATTACATTATACATGGTCAACCTTTTTCTTCCATTGAGCTAGCTAATAACTAGTCTAGTGGTGTACTAATCCATACATACATAGATAGAGTACTATACATGTAGAGAAACTATGTCATGTATGTATACATCAACTGCTCAATTTTCCGAGATACGGAGTAGCACGTGCATGTCGAGAAGTAGGGAGGCAGCAGGCGTGCGTGCACGAGCAAAGACGACAGATCTGGTTGCTCCTGCTCCCCCTTGTTTAAGCGTCCGGCACTTGTCGGGCGGCCGCGGATATGCACGCCGGCCGTCTGTTCTGCTGCCGTCGCCGCGAGCTTTGGTCGGTTGGGCACCGGAGTTTTCAAATCTGTACCGGCGCGGCGGAGATTTCAAGTCGCGGTCACACGTACTATATGTACTCCTACGTAGGTACTATAGAAACATGCTGATGACAAACTGCCGTGCCCCGCGCTGGTTTCTTTCAGACGATGGGTGGACGGGGTAAAACGGGAATTCAGGACCGAGTGATGAGTCTCGTCTTGTGGCTGATCGCCATGGCCATGATGAAGGTGAAAACAAGATCCGACCGTGAGACACGGCCACGCAGCCTGGTTTGACTTGAGTGCACGGCGACGCATCCCAAAAGCAGAGAGGAGATGAACAGAGAATGATTGTGGTAGACACCAGCGCATCAGGATTCGAGATGGCAGCCATGTCCATGTGGAAATCATTTGATGAAAAATTGGTTTGATATGAAATTGGTATTGCAAAGTGATTTGAATTATGGCATGCATGTCCTACTTATATATACCTGTGATGTGATGATTATTTGGTATTGTTGCATGACATGCTCGCGTGAGGTGTTGTGCGGACTGAGGAGTCAAGTCGGGCTCGAATGTGGTTGCTTGTTTGTTCATGTGCAGGTGTGTTGCTTGAGGTGGAATGTGGTCGATGACGGACTGAAAATAGGTTCAGGAGGAACTAAGGTTCAGGGACTACTCCTCCGTCCCTAAAAGATTGTCACCGCGCTTCCCGTGACATAAATGCCGGTAATTATATATTAAAATATAAAAACATTTATGCTAATTAATTAGCATCATCGGAAAGATCTTCAAGTCTAGTTTTTTAAGAAATTTATTTGAAAATTTAAATGTTGCACGTATTTTCTACAAATTGAGTCAAACTTATGGCACGCATCCTTCTACAAATTGAGTCAAACTTATGACACGCATCCTACGGTGACGGTCTTTTTAGGGACAGAGCGAGTAAGTTTAGGGAGGAACTGAAGTCCTATCAGTCAGGGATGTCATGCGGGACGTTCGCCAAGAACAATGTCGGCCGCGCTAGGCTACTAGTGCATGCAAGTGCGTGGGCGTGGGACTCGTGGTTGTGCTCATGGAGAAGAGCTGCTGGTGGAGGCAGCATGCTGGTTTGTTGACCCAGTGTGTCTTGTACGTGTGGTGCATGGTGTGTGATACGTGCATGCACAAGACAAGAAAAAGTAAATGGAGGAAGGCGCTTTGACGAGGATGACGAAATTGTCGCAATTTGCAAGGAGAGGCATGTTTGCTTGGCATGGATTTCAGTTGGCTTGGCATGGAATTCGGTAAACGCCTAATGGTTGTACGTGAATTGAGGGCTAGGACCAGCATGCATCCCCTGTCTATGTTGGGTATTGCCTGGCTATAAAAGGAGACCAAGGTTTGCACGTCGAAAATGCAATTTTTGAGAGCAGAATTAGACGTGTGTGTGATGAAAGAAAAAGAGGCAGCGCATGAGTATGACTGTTTTTATGCTTTAGGATTTTTGTAAGAAATCCTTTTTGTGTGGATGCTTGTGTATGCATCTTTTGAAGATATTCTTTGAGAGCATTGAAGTTTAATTAGTTCTCTCATGTTAACGCGTTGGTGATTTCGTTCTTCTAGCCCAATCTCTTGCTCTTCTACATGCACATTTAGTTCTTTGTTTCTGTATTGAATTATAGTTCACAATGGTTAGCTTTTAAATTGGTTTTGTCTTTAGAGGGATTTTTATTAATTTATTTTTAGCTTCCGCAACCATTCACTCTGATCGCTTATCCAAGTGTGGATCGATCCTACATGGTCTCGTCCGTCAACAGCTACTTTCCACAACTATATGTGGCAACACATATACCCTAAATCTCAATTATAAATCCTAATCTTAACTCTGAACCCTAAACACTAAGCTTTAAACATAACTCTAAACCTTAAACCCTAAACCCTAAACCCATAAACCCTAAACCCTAAACCCTAAACCCATAAATCCATAAACCCTAAACCCTAAACCCATAAACCCTAAACCCTAAACCCATAAACCTTAAACCCTAAAAACCCTAAACCCTAAACCCTAAAACCCTAAACCCATAAACCCTAAAACCCTAAAACCTAAACAGCTATCGTGTGAAGAGGCCAGTATGTTTTGCTGTAAGAAAAAACCATTTTGAGAAACATAGTATCGCACAAAGCAAAAACTGAGTCCCAAAACGGCCTAAATAGGCTCCGGTGAACAAAACCCTCCATGGCAGCACCGGGTTTCCAATTTCTCTCAAATTCAAAATATAAAATGAATATAAACCTCCTTGCTTGAAGTACCAGCTGTAAAAACGAATCGAGGTACTCCTCCTTTAGGTTTGCAATGTCCTCTTGGCTTATTGCCTGCTTGTCAACTCGATAAATCTCATTAGTCCTCTAGTTAGATTGTCATCAACGCCAAAACCCACATTAGAGGTTGATTGCACTTACAGGGGCGACCGACCCTACTCGAGGTTCTGCTTGGAGCTGGTCGAGGCGCTCCCGCTCTTCGTTGAGCTTGTCCTTCGCCCCCGGAGTTGCGCGTGAGCTGCGCCTCCTCGCCCGGCGCCGACGCCGATGCCCCGACTCGTTTCGGGAGCTACGCCACGGAGTGATCAGACCGCCGCGACCAGCCCCCGTGTCGTCGGCGCTGCTCCCTCGTCGGTGTTTACCCGAGGTGGAAGCATTCGTGACGAAAGGCGCCGCCGTCGGCGTCATCGTCATCGTTGTCGAAGTCGGAGTCGGAGCCGGGGACGCCGAGGCAATAGTCCCACGAGGCCGCCAGCCCGCCACATGGCCTCTCGGGTCCCGGAGGCAAATCAAAGCGTAAGTCGTCGTCCCAAGAGGTAGCGGGCGTTGCTGTGGAGGAGAGCGCGTCGAGGTCGTCGGAGGGGTGCCGCTCATGGCGGTCCTTAGGGGACCCTTGGCTTCGTGCCATTACATCGGGCGGCAGATCTTGAGACCGAACAGGAGTGCTACAAACTCGACGTTCGGTTGTGTCAAATTGAGTTTCTAGATGACGTCGGGAGCTGGCTCTAGCGTGACGGGAATGTCGGGCGTAGCCCCGACCTGTCCTTTGTCGAGGGACATCACAGCGATGCCTCAAGCGAGGTCCCCAGGGCTGGCGCTAACATCGATCCCGCCGTCGTGGCGGTTGCCGCCTTGCACGGCGAGCTTGCGCTTTGCGCGCCGCCGCTTAGCCTGGCTTGGCCGGTGATAGTGGCGCCTGGGGGCCTGGCCTTCAGACAAGGTGGCGGGACCTTTGCTCTACTGGCGAGGTCGCCTGGAAGGAGCACCATGTCGTGCTCATCACCGGTCGATCGGAACTCCAGGCTACCGAACCGGATCATCATACCCAAGGGCCAGGGCGAGACAGCGTGGTCGCTGTCAGCTCCCCTACCTAGTGCGCCAACTGTCGGTGTTTTGAACTGGGGGTACGGCTAACCGACTAGTAATTGTGTTGCGCGTCCCAGGAACCAGATGGTTGGTGCGAGATGACACAAGATGTATACTGGTTCAGGCCAACGCCGGCCCTACATCCAATCGGGTGAGTAGCTGTGTATCTGCACCGAGGTGCTCGTATTAGGGGAATACAAGCAAGGAGAGAGAGAGAGAGAGGCCGAAACCTCAAGTCTCCGTGCGTGGTGACTGAGCTAGATTGCCAATGGTGTGAAGTCAAGGCGTGAGTGCTTTGACTTGCCCTACTCTATGCCCGGGCACCCCCCTTTATAGTCTCAAGGAGGGCCGGCGAGTACATGTCCTCCAGGTGTAGGAAATTGCTTTGTCGGTGCCTTGTACCCGTGCTACAGAGAAGGGGCATCCTTGGTTGTCATCGTGGAAAGGAGGTTGTCCTTCCCCCCGATCTTCAGGTGTACTCTAGGGTTACGTGGATCTGTAATGATTCATGCTGAGGGACCTTTGACTTTCGAGACCCCCGCCTTCCTGGAGGCAGATGCTCCGAGGGGGGTGGCGACAGTGCCCGAGGGGTACGCTGATGGTGACCGGGAACTGTCGTTGTACCCTCCCGAGGGGTCGGCGTCGTGGCTACAGTGTCATCCGAGACCCTCCGGGATGGGCACGTGAGATGACATTACAACGGGGGTGGTTGTCACAGTACACGGTGAGGTACGAACAGCGTCTCACAAAGGCGTCAGTCGGGGACGAGCGACGGTGTCACAGAAGGATTTGACCACCGCGGGGTCCTCTCGCGAGAATCCAGGTGTCAGGGCGGTCAGCTTTGTCAGGCGCGGACATCCCGCCCGTCCTTGTTGTTGCGTTCATTGCCGATCGGCAGGCACCGAGGGGTGTTTCCGTCGGAGGGGGTCTCGGGCGAGCCGTCCCGATCCGTCCCTCCACGGAGGGGGAGGGGGTCGGGCGAGTCGCTGATTCCTGCCTCGTCTGGACCCTCGGCTGAAGGCCCCCTCGGACTGTCTTCCTTGTCGATGATGTGTCGAGGCTGGTTGCTTCCTTGGTTGATTTCGTCGAGGGTGCCATTTATTTTGGTACCCGACAGATAAGAATATGGACATAGAACAAGAGGGAGCAAGATTGAAGATTAGAGGAGGATCAACATTCTTGGACAAAAGAGAAGCACACAAGTTGGGGGAGGAAGCTCATGAACTTGATTGATTGCATTTGACATGTGCATATTCATGTGCTTGCTTGCACTTGCAAAAGTTTTAAAATTTTATATGCAATGCTTGTGTGGTGTATGCTAGTTATAGAACTTGCTTGATGATATGGTAACTAGCATGCATAGGCTGTAGCTAGACATATATATGTTTCATATGAATCAAGATAAATTGCGTATAATGTTGATCTCACATGGTATCTTGAGTTTTGATGTATGTCTAGTTACATGGATGTATCATGCTTCAAAGGTTTATCCTATACACCTTAGCATCACTTTGTAGTTTTAACCCTCCCAAAATTTTCATATTTATGTATGTGTGCAAACCTTGAATTCAAATCAATTGGGCACACATATAGGGGGAGTTATCACTACCAAGTCGGGTTTTATGGTGCTTATCCAAATCTTGACATTGAGCTTAAATGTTGGATAAGTGGCATAAAATTCAAACCAAGTTAGCAAATTATTGTGTGAAGTGCTAGCTTGGAATTAAATCTTCAATTTCATATCTTTGTAGTGTTGTCATCAATTACCAAAAAGGGGGAGATTGAAAGGTCCCTAGTGGTTTTTGGTAATTGATTGTCAACATTAGGTGAACTAATAATGTGTGATTGAGATAATACACAGGAGATTAGTTCACATGTGATGACGCAATGAAGGAGCTTTATTGCACATGAGACATGACATGGAGTCATGTGACCAAGGTGGTGAAGATCAAGACAAGGCTTGGCTTGATGGACCGGTTGCAAGTGTGAGTGAGGCAGTGAAGTGATGGACCGCGAGGCGGTGAAGCTTGGGCAAGACTTGGCGCCTTCAAACCGACGCAACGGTGAAGAGCAAGTGAGGTCAAGATTGATGGACCAAGAAGGTCATGTGATGATATGAAATGGATCATATCATTCTTGATCGTGTTGGTGCATGTGTTGCATCGGCACTTGGAGATGGAGCGGAATGGAAATGTGCAATGTAAAGGTATAACCTATAGGGCATTTCATTTCACCGGTCATGAGGAGCTTAGAGAAGTTTATGACCGGGTTTAGGATAGATGGTCGTACTATTAAGAGGGGCAAACTTGTTTGCATATCGGTCATCTAGTGCCACTTGTGCGATCTAACTTTACAATGTGTTAGGATCGAGTGGCGTGGTAAGAGTAAGATAAAATCCTTTGAAAATGATTGTGAAGATGCTAACACACTTGCACATGGAGATGTACACTTGGTGGTGTTGGCACATTTGCAAAGGAGAAGTTGTTTCGGTGTTTCTTGGACAGTTGGACTGACTTTGGAGTGGAATACTGCTTTGATCCATTGAGCTTTGGATCAAGTAACCATGTGGGTTGTGTAGCCCTCTGAATAAGCTTTCCATAGAGTCCAAGATCATCGAAAATGGAGTTCGGATGAAGGAGATATCGCCGTTTTATCGGGCAGTATTCCAATCACTCGATGATCACAGCGTCCGGTCAGTGGGTCCGGTCAAGCCAGTTTTGGAGTGTTTTGACCGGAGGGTCCGGTCAAGAGTCCGGTCGGTGCGTCCAGTCACTTCCAGAGAGGTCTTTGGGGCGTTTTTAAGTGACCGGAGCGTCCGGTCGACCCCGAAAACTGCTACTAACGGCTAGTTTTGCCCTTGGGGGTATAAGTAGAGGTGTTGACCAGCCATGGCTGGTGGCTAAGCACTTTGGGGACTTTGTGTCCATGCTTGAGAGTGCTAGAGAGCCCTCCAACTCACTCTAACTTGATAGTGTTCATCCAATTGAGTGAGTGAGCGATTCTAGTGCGATTGCTTTGAGAGATTGCATCGTGTGGCACTAGGTGATCGTGTTGCAAGCCGGTGTGCTTGTTTCTCTTGGAGGTTACCATCTCCTAGATGGCTTGGTGGAAAGATACTCCGTTGAAGCACGCAAGGGAGATTGTGTGGTGCTCCGGAGGAGGATTTGTGAGAGGTTCGTGCTCACCTCGCGGGGATCACAAAGAGCAACACTACTAGAGCGTGTAACCCTTGTGAGTGGTGCCTTGGAGAGCCTCGAGGGGCAGGCATTGGCAAGTGCACCGCCAATCCCAAGGACCATCAAGGTGTTGGTCGACACAACGAGGAGTAGGGTAAGTTGGCAAGCTTCTCGAGACCTCGGTAAAAAATCACCGGTGTCATCTTGTGTCCACACTTCGCGGTGGTTTGCGTTCTCTTGATCACAAGCTTTGTCTTACATTCATTTGTATATCTTGTGCTTGTGCAATTAGTAGCTTGTGTAGCTCTCTAATTGCCTTCTTGCTTGTGTAGCTAGAAGTAGTGTTGTAGCATCAATCTTGCTTGTGTAGCTTGTTTAGTTGCTCTACTTAGTTTGTGTAGCTAAGTAATTTGAGCCTTTGGGTTAGGCGTGTGTCGCCTTGTCCTTAGTGCATCTAGTGAGCTTAGGTTGGCTTTGTGCTCTTGCTCATTAGAATTGTGTAGGAGCTCACCTTTGTTTGAAGTACTAGTGCATAGGTTTGTGTGACCTTGCAATAGAATTGGTTAGCAGCTCAAGCTAGGCTTGTCACCTCATTTATCTTGCGTAGGATCTTTTGTGAGGTGATTTAGAGTCATAGTTAGAGGGGTGAAGTCTTAGCTAGACCGATAAGTTCAATTCTGCATTATATTCGGTTAGCCATCATAATTAGTTTTAGAAAGGACTATTCACCCCCTCTAGTCCCATCTCGACCCTACAGCGGGGCTCTCTCCCCCTTCCTCCTCCCGGCTTGGAGTGGGCGCGGCCGCTCGGCCCTCCAGGAGCTCGGCTTCCACCCGACGGTGGGCGGTGTCTCGGCGTCGCTGGCACGGATCCGGCCATCCGGCGCCCGATCCGGCCTGGTGGGTCGGCTTTTGCGGTGGAGGAGGCAGGCATGTGGTTGCGGGGGCCCTTGGCGCGCGGGGCTGGCTCGGCAACGGCGGCTACGTGGGCCTACGTGGTCGGAGGGCGCAGATCCGGCTGCCGGCGGCGGGATCTAGCCCTCTAGGCCTAGATCCACGGTCCCTTGGTCGGTTCTAGCGAGGGGGCCTCACCGGTGGGTGGCTCCATCCTGCTGGGTGGTCTCGTGTGTTGCGGCAAGGTTGTTGCCCATCGGAGGTGAGGTGAGGTGGGGTGGTGGCGGCGCTGTGTGGTGGTGGAGGTGCGGTGAGGTGAGGTGTGGTGGTGGTGGTTGGCGTTGGCATTCTACGGTGGTGTAGTGGCGGCGGTGGTGGTGGAGCCGGTGGCGTCGCGCGCGGGCGTCGGGTTGCGGTTTGTGCCGGTGCTCCTCTTACCCTTCGCAACGACACTTCCGGTTCGGCGCTACGCCTTGGTGGTAGGGCTGAGGGTTGGTTGGTACTTAGCTGGTGGTGCTGTGGTGGTGTCTTCGGCTGTGCCACACTCTTCCTGTTTGTGTTGCTGTGGTTGAGGTGGGTAGTTGGCTGCTGGCTTGGTTGAGAGCGTGTGGCAGGCATGGTGTTGAGCCAGGCGAAAGCTTCCACTGACGTTGTTCGTGGCGATGGTGGCGGCGCCCGTTGGGCGTCGCTTTCCCTGCTGGAGGCACCATTGGGAGTCATCATGTTCCTGCAGCACGGAGTCCTTGGGTGAAAACCTTGTCCTTTTTGGACGTGCGATGACGGCGCCATTGGCGTCGTGTCCTCCTTGGAGGCGCCGCATCGAGGGACTCGTCTCGGCTTGTGTCAGCGGTGGGGCTTGGTTGGTGGTGCCCTGTGCAGCGGTGTTGGTGGTGCGCTCGGTCCGTGTTGGCGGGGAGTTTGCGGAGGTTCGGCGATGGTTGCGGAGGGTGGCTTGCAGGTGAGGGGTCGCGTGGTGGTGGTGGCTGGGGACCTGCGGCGTTGGGGGATGGTCCTCGTCTATGCCATCCTTCCCCTCTCGGACTTTGGCGACGGCCGCGCGCTGCGGCGCCAAGGGAGCCGGACTTCGGGCGTGGTGCCGGGTTGGCGGGGGTGACACGGCCGGCCGCTTGCGTCGGGTTGGCGCGTCGATCCTTCTGGTGTGGCTTCTACTGGGGTGTGGCAACGACGAGTGATCGTCGTTTTCCTCTTATGTGTGGAGTTGGTGGAGTTGGTGGTGGCGGCTGCTTCATGTCGATGTCCCAATCCGACCAAGCAGTTTTGATGGTTACTCGGTTGATGCCCCAATCCAACCGAGCGGAGCTTTCAGTTTTTTACTTTTATTCCATCCGCCTGGTTTGATTAGTTGAGTTGTTGGTGTCAAGTGGTTGCTCGCATCGATGACCCAATCCGACGGAGGGGTTGTAGCTTGTGTCGATGTCCCAATCCGACCAAGCAAAGAGTTGAGTGGGCGCTAGTTGTGGCGCGAGTTGAGTTGACTTGGTACCTAGGTGTGCAGGTGGAGTATGGTACCCTCCAAAATTGTATGGTTTTTTTCCGCCCGGTTTCGGTCAAAAAACTGGGCTGGCACTTGTCTTTTTCTTTATTCGTCTAATAGAAATCACGGCAAAGCTTTTGCAGTCCTTTCGGAAAAAAAACGAGGAAGAGTAAAGGAGCCTCTAACAGTTGATTCAGTGTCTAGGAAGATGGTTGGTTTGTGTCCACTTACCTCAGAAGAGGTGAGCTTGCTTATGACAGTCATGTATCTCTGCTCATTGCTCACTAAATCTGGATGCAACTTTTGCATGTTTGTTAATATTAGGTAAGCTGGTGTTATCTTACTGCTCTGCACCAAGAGAATTCACATAGAAGAAAATCCGAGGCTGAAAAAATATAAGCAACCAAACAAAATGTGGACCTTTACCTTCGAAATATGAACATCATGTTTTGCTTTTAAGCATCATTGTTTGTACTAATCCAATCATTATGAAAAAAAATCAAGATCAAGACAACTCTTCTTTCTATTCCTTGGTCCTGTAGCACATATTGAGCTGCATGATACAATTTGCTTAATACTATACCTGATTTACCATACCAGCTTACTGATTCATTTTGATTGTTAATGCTGTGATGTAAACAATCCTGTGTTTCCAGGTTGGACTTCTACTTCAAGCATTAGGTTACCCACCAACTACAATAATATTCTTGGCTGGTTCCAAGACTTTTGGTGGACAAAGAATGCTTATTCCTCTACGAGCTATGTTTGCTAACCTAGTTTATCGCACTTCATTATGTAGTCAGAGGGAGCTGTTTGATTTAGTTGGGCCAGAGGATCTTCTAACCCCAGATTTGCCACAGCCTCCACCTCCCATAACTGAAAAGCAACTCAATGAAGAATGGAAGAGAGCATGGCCCCGTCCAAGACCGCTGCCTCCACATCCTGCAAGGCCATTCTATGTGCATGAGAAGGAAGGCTGGTATGGTTGGATTGGCGAGAATGACACAGAACCGGACACTTCACTGATTGAGTTCAGGAGGCAAGCACACCGGTTGCACTTGATGAAGTTCCACATTCAGTTTACATTCGGCTGGTATGGTTGGAGTCGGTAGTTGAGGAGTTCTGCTTTCCATATGTTATATGATAATGTGATGAATGCTATTGCAAAGATGACATTAAGCTAAACTTCTCAGAAATCTCTGATTTATGTTCTAACTTTAAAAATACTACTCCCTCTATTTGTTTTTGGTAGGCATTTTATATCTAACACAGATTAAAGAACATAAACATCAAGATAACAAGAAAAAAGACACAAGTCTTACTATTTGTGCATGCTATTTTTGATAAAAGAAAAAAAGATTATATTAGTCATGCTTATATATGGCCATGCAGCCCGTGGGCCGTCGGCACGCCCACAGCCCGGTGATTTGGCCCGGTCCGAAAGTGGCACGGCCCGGCGAGCTGCTTTGCTCGTCGTGCCGGCCCGACCCGTAGCACAGGCCATGCCCGGGCCGTCGCCTGGCCCGTGGCATGGCACGGGCAAGCCCGGTCCAATAGCAGGCACGGTGGTGGCCCGTTGCCTCGCAGCCCACAAACGTCATATGTAAGCAGACTCCAAACCTAACCCTAACACTACACTACTCACTCATGCAGTCACGCTGGCCGTCGACTCCCTCTCGCACGCGACTAAGCGAGTCACCCGACGGTCGATTCCCTTCCACGCAACACACCGCCGTCTCCATCCCCCGCGGTCGGCATCCACCGGGGGCCTCCCACGCGCCATCGTCTCCTCTCCATCTCCCTCCCACGTGTCGTCGTCTCCATCTCCTTCACGCACGTGCCGTCTCCCCTCACGCACGCCGGCCGGCGGCCGCCACCTCCTATCGTCTCGCGGGCCGGAGTGCCGGATGCCGGCGCCCCGCACTACCCTCGAGCCAGCGACCGCGGCGGCAGGCTACAGAGCGAGCGCAGCCGATGGGCGGCATGGGCACGACGGGCACACGACCGGCACGGCACGGCAAATTGTCCCGCAGGCCGTGGCGTGGGCCGTAGGCCAGGCACGAGCACGGCGTCGGCACGGCCCGACCGACACGGTGGCACGGTGACGACAGCGTGCCGTGCCAGCACGGCACGAACGGGCCGCGGGTTGGGCTGGCACTGCCCGTTGGACATCTATAGTCATGCTACTTGTGCATGAAAGGAGAAAATACAGCAGCTGCATTGTGTCCATTTACAGCCTTTCAATCTCCCGGTCCTCTCATGGTGGCAATACGAAGTAGAGGGAAGAAGCCATGATGGCTGAGGCAAGTAATTGGGTAATTGGTTTGCAGGCAGTATTCCAACTCTGATCTGGGGGTGTTTTGCAAAACAGAGATTATGATGGGATAAGTGAGAGGGTTTAAGTGCTAAAATAACCAACCTCTATCTCTAGCCACCGGATTAGAATCTTGTGGTCGTGATCAGAGTTTCTGTATCACACACAACAAACTGGCATCATTGTTTACACCGCGCCCATGCTTAATGACGGCCGCTGTAGCCGGTACATGCTTGCGCTAGGCTTGCTGATGCCGTTCTTCCCTACACCGCCAGCTCCTTATCGCTAGGCTTGCTGATGCTGCTCTTCCCTACACCGCCAGCTCCTTATCACTAAGAACGCATGGCACTGTGTCAGAGATGGCAACAGGCAAGTAAAATTGGACAATTTTTTACTCTATTAGGGCATTAGTCTGGGTCAATCTCCGGTATAGCGCATTTAATCCACAATACTTGCTAGTGCATGTTGATCAATTGGTGTGGTACGTATGTTAGTATGTTACTATGTGTAGTTGGAAGTGTTGAACACTTAACTGGTAGTTTAAGATCTCTCTATATTTATATATTATACATTAGTCCCACTAATCTGTAAATTTACGTGCTATTATGGCTGGTGAACTATTATCTTGCTATGTATTTACGTTGATTTATTTATATCGACTTGCATGTGCAAATGGGTACAATAGCAGTAGCTACTCTGACAATTAATTACAAGGCCAGAACAAGAGAGGACCGACTACTTTGGATTTGCCTTTGAATGAATACCTTACAAGACTATTTCAATGCCACAACATGCATTTGTATGTGAATGATCAATCCTTCGCAGTGCAAATTCCGATCCAAGACATCTTTCTTTCCTAATTTATTACATGAAAGAAAAACAAGTTACGATGTAGTCCCAAAATGGCCGAACAAGACAAAAATGGAAGAGATCCACTTATATCAGGAGGTGTTCTGTCTGTATGTTCCATGGTACAGTGTCTGGTAAAGAAAACATCATAATATGTGCATTCTAGAGTTTGAAATGCAGATATAAGTTTCTCAAAAATTGGAGAATATGCCGCAGCCATGGCTTGATGTTGTGTTGACAAACTCTCACAAGAGCCTGCGCAGTTTCAACCAGAGTACCCATCAGCCCCTTGCAGGGCAAGTGCGCCAGTTAATCAACAACAAAAACAAGAGAGAGAGAGAGAGAGAGAGAGAGAGAGAGAGAGAGAGGATGGAAAAAGACATGCTAGTAGCAAAATAAATAGAAACCCACCTGACACGATTTTTGTCGTCACAGAAGAATGGTGTCGATGACTGATAATCATCTGTTCCAAAGTATCTGTCTCCAAATTCGCCCATCCCAGGTACGACACGGAAATCATCATTTAGACCAAACTCAATCTCCGAAGTAACGATCTTTACTCTAGGGAATCTCTTGCTCACCACATGCACTCCTTGGGGTGCCTGTAAGAGCAAAAAGATACCACTGATGAGTTAGATTTCCAACCACTATGCACTAACATGCCATCATGTACAACAGTGATGATAAATGAGCCTGATTACACACTTCATAGATATATATATATATAGTCGTTACCTAGATATTATCATTATCTAGTAGATGAAGTTACAAAATTGATTCTGTGATATTAGTTACAATGGACAGTTTTGCAGAAAAAGCTAAAAGACAACCAGGCTAAAAGATATACTCCGTAAACCATGGTACTGCAATAGGGAATAAGGGGGGGAATGATATTTCAATCCTGTAAGCTCCAAAGACTAGCTATATACATTTGAAAACCAAGAAAATGCCCAACACTTCATATGACTTACTGAAATAAGATTAAGGAATATAATATTTGCTTCCTGTACACCCTTCTTCAATAGAAGGGAGATGGCTTGAACTGCTGAATTTCCTGATCAGGATAAAATAGCGATTAAATGAGATAACAAGAAATATATATATATATAAAAAGTAAAGCATGTTCCCTCTCAATGAGGCAAACCATACTTAACCTATAACAAAATTACAGAGAACACACATAATTTCGACAAATGTGTTTTTATTAATGAATCATGATGCCAAAATACCCTTTACTTCCAGAAATCTATGTTGGGGTCTTAAAAGTATCCAAATTTATTCAGTTAAATATATGGAAAACATATAGGGGACGACATTTGATGATTTACATTGAAAAGCATCCCGCCAAAAGATGAAGTGTCATAAAACCTATGATTTGCTAATCAATTCAAAGTTTACTTTAATAAAACAAGAAACTTCTATTGCACTGCCATTTTGCTTATGTAAACAGACGAGGTGGTTCCCATGTGCATGGAAGAGTGATTTGAAATTTTTGTAAGATTGAATTGACATGAAAAGTGGTGTCGTCCAGAGAACAGGAATAAAAGACGAACCTGTTCCCAATATGGGGTCCAACAGCAGAACATGCCTATTTGCAATATCTTTTGGTAAATTTTGATAGATGAGCTGCACAAATAAATTTAGATATTAGTAATTTGACTCACCTAACACATGCCAAAGGTTGATAAACCAGACCTGTTGTCCATTGTCTCCTTCCCGATGAATAAGAATCTTCCCAATCTTTATACCTTTACAGCATGCCCGCAGTGCATTCTCCATGCTTTCGCCACTGGAAAGCAGTTGCAGAGTACACGTTTATTCAAAGATATATGGTGGGTGTTTTTCAATCATAGATGTTCTGGTGATGAATTGAATTCTAGTGCATGTTTATAGATAGAAACAGCCATACTGTATCTCTAGGAGTAATGAACAATATCATATAGCAAAGATAAATGGGGTAACGAGGTTCTCAATATGGCCAAGTGTAGAGCATTTGTAAAGTTCCAATGCAGCAAAAAATAATTCAGAGGCAGTCTAGGGCATAGCATCAACATAATGATATCACTGTTATAGTTATACTATACAAAGCCCATTTGTTCCTCCTTTTGTGAGTGCCTAAATCATTAATATGGTTAGAACTCAAACAAGCATACAAAGGAAATATTGTTTAGGAAAAGTTGGTACCTCCTGATCACTGAAATACCACACAACCTTTTGGAGAACTCCACACCAGTGTAAACAGATCCTGCATACATAATAAAGTGTGCCAGGGAAACATAAAGTATTGCCACAGAGAATACAAACACATGTAGTTCCACCAAATACAAGAGAACAGAATTATGGAACGTGGAGGGGGATAAACCAATGTCCCACTAGCAATAACAAAAACCTTTTTCTATTTGGACCAACCATGCCAAAGTTTTCCTATAACTCTAAACCAGAGATTTCCAAGTAAGCAAGCAACACTAAATAAGTGAGTGTGAGACAAATTATTGTAGCAACTAGCAAGTCCAATTAACACTTCAGCACAGAATTTGCCTGATCATCTATAAATCAGTGCATGTCAAGTGCATGTCAGTCAAGGAAAAACTATCTTGTGGTATTCTCGCCACGCCACTAGCAAGTCTAATTCACACTTTAGCACAGAATTTGCCTGATCATCTGTATAAATTAGTGTCCGTCAAGGAAAACTATGCTGGTATTCTGGCCATACCAACCTCGTTACCTGGACCAGTAAAAATATTGTTCAAGCTTTCGATCTAACTTTGAATATTAAGTTAGATATCATAGGTAAATGGTCATTGTTTTTTTTGCTCATGTGCAAGCTAATGAATTAGCTAACAAGGATGAATACCAGATACGAATAGGATGATAGAGCACGCTGTTGTCAGAATTCATTTGAAAAGAAAACTTATATGCACGAAGAAAATAGGGAACTATATAACAGAGGACCTGCTTACCAGTCGGAGTGATGACCTGCTTTTCCTGGAAAGGAAGATGACCAAGACCATGTTCGACAACCTATTTTCCACAGGGAGTTTTAAGATTCCATGCAAACCCATATAAAAGATAACTCATCAAATAAATTTATGTACTGACCAATCGAATCAACCTATCAGCATAAAATATGAAATCATGTGTTGCTGTGGCAGCATCCCTTATTATTGTGTGCATGCCTCGTATCTGAGATAAAACAGCATGAACAATGAAAGTTATACAAAACAGTAAATACCAATTACAGAATTGCATATTACTGCCTCTCTTCCAAATTTGTAGTCATTTTCGTTTTTCTAGGCACATATACTTGTTAATGTCCCTAGATATGCTGTAACTAGAAAAGCCAAAACAGCTAATAATGTACATACAGACTGCAGGGACATCAAACAGCAAGCAGACTTATAAAAATAAAACTGAATGTTTCCATTAGGTACCTGATAAGTAGTCTGAATTACATACAAATTGGGGTGTATTTTACAAAGATCATGTTGTCCAAGCTTAGTCCGAATATGCTGAACAATTAGGTCAATTGCCACATCATTGTCTCCACCTCGTGGGATGATAATATCAGCATACTTCTTCGTTGGGAGGATGAAATCTTCAAAAGCAGGCTTAACAAATTTTGAATACTGTGGAAAAGAGTTTTATTAGCCAAAACGGCAAGAATGAGTAGTTAATAGATAGTGTAATGTAAATTATGCAACAAGACAAAAATATTATATCAGATAAAAATGCTATACAATCAAGATCCACTAAATGTTGTTAGTTTTTTTTTTTTTTTTTGACAAGAAATGTTGTTAGATTTGATGCATAACAAAAATTGCAATAGAGGAAGCTTTGTAACCTGATCTAACACAGCTTTGATATCTCTACCCTTGTCAATAGTATCGCGACGGATCCTCCTTGTTAACCGTGACGTCAGCATCTGAGAAATCAACAAGTGAGTGTTATAACAAGAAATACTTCTTACCATGACACTGATCAGTGAGCTTTGAAAGGCTATAGACTACTCAGACAAAGTACTATGTTCAACATCTGGTGAGGAAGAAAATAGCTATGATAACAGATCAGTAGATCTGGATTGATAATTTATCTTTGATGATATCTTCAACAAATAAGTAACCTGACCTAACACAAAATAGCTATGAAAAAAATCTGAGAATTCCAGACAAAAGGAAAATCTTTAATGATATGGCAGCTCAGCAAGATTATACTGCATCACGTTAACATGAATGACTCAAAATATAAGTATCCATAAAAATGAACTTATACATAAAATGAGGGCAGGAAATTATTAATAATGATCATTTCAAGTTCAGAAAATAGTCAAGAATCTATGCTTGTGCTGGGAACTTCTGGAATATCAACAGACAAGAGAGAGAAGAGAGCATCATCAACTCATAAGCAAATACTGGTACCTGTATCAACAAAGATCTTCATGTTCATCAAATTCCTGAGGCGCGAATCATGAAAAACAAGAATTCCTTCCAAAATAATAACATCCGAAGGATTAACCTGGCGAAAAGTATAAATTAGGGTTGCTTGTAAAAATCAAGTATTACGTAGATGAATAAATAACATAAACAAATCATCAGAAAACAAACTTTTTACGAAATCAATGTGAAGAAATAAGCTGTTGCACAAATAGCGAATAGTGTGTCCAGTACTTAACACAAATTATAGTTTTTTTATCCAAAAAAAATCTGGAGCAGGTTATTACTGGGACCATACAAAGCACGAAAGAAATGTAGGGTGTGTTTGGTTTGTTGCATAATTGGAGCCTGGCTAGTTCAACTAAGCCTGGCTAGCTCAAGCTAGGCTCTAACAAGCCAACACCGAGTTGTTTGGTTGCCTGTATTATCTAGTCCTGGCTAGCTTTAGGGGGTGTTTGGTTGCATGGTTTGTTTTGATACAGCGACCTCTTCTCCGAATTGGTAAGGTTACCTCCTTGGATGCATTTCGTCGAACACGTCCTGGACATGCTCAAGCTCAACGAGCATGGCATCGGCAAAGCTTGTTTCGCAGGCACCAAAATCAATCACGCACCAAAAATCAAGCACGCACAATGAAGCACCAAAATCAAGCATGCCACCACATGCATCTCCACAACGAAGCACAAAAATCCGAGACGCCGTCGCCGCGGCCGTCTGTGCCGCCGTCGCCGACACCCTCGTCTGCGCCGACGGCCGGCGGTGGTGTTCGGCATCGGTGCCGCCGCCGCCCGATGGACCCCGCCCCGCCGCCATGCCCGCTGGTCTTGTCCACCACCGGCTCCGCAGCGTCTACCTCCACCGCCTCCCACCCCGCGGGCGCTCGACGGCTTCTTCGATGGGTACCGCTCCCTCGACCTCGCCGAAGCGCCCGTGAGGTCCTCCGTTCGCTCGCCATCGACCACGACGTGCCCCGCTGCGGCGCCGCTCCTCCGACCCGTCGGGCGGTGGGGATGCCGTGGAGGTGGAGGAGGGCGCGGCGCGTCGGCGCTGTACGGATGGAGCGGGGGCTCGGGACGCTTTCGCGAGCGAGGCGGCGGCGGTGGGGGGGAGCAGCTCCGGTGCGAAGGACTGACGAGGGAGGAGGAGGTGACCGCAACAGAGCCAGCGCGAAACTTGATGCGGCCTTAGCCAGGCTTAGCTAGAACGGCCACCCCGGCCGTTTCCAGCAAGCCTGGCTAAGAGGCTCAAATTGCATTAGCTAAGCCTGGCTTGGAGAAGAAAACAGACAACCAAACATGTACAGGCTGCATCCAGGGAGCCTGGCCAGGGAATTTTAGTGCAACCAAACACACCCGTAGCTTCTTCAAGACAATGTGCAGACATTGTTTATAAAAATGTAATGTTGTATTCAGAGTCACATAAAGTCAAGGACTAAGGAACGATCAGTTTGCCATGCAGGTTGATTATTATGAATTGCACTGAACTTAAAATATTACCTTCCTTGCATTTGGGACACTCTTGTATGTCTTGAAGTTGTAATTAGGGATGTCCACAGCTTTGCCATGTTTCAAGTTTTGCATACAAGAGAGAAGTAGCTCTGTATGAAATGCATCTGAAACAGGAAAAGAACACATTCAGTGCAGAACTCTTGGGGCTAGCTGGACAGTATGTATAATTCTCGTGGAAGGATGAATTCGACCTGGATGATCAAAGTTATAATCATGGACATGGACTAATTCTTCATCCGTCAATCCATAATAAAAGGACTCCTGCAAATATTGTGATCTCATTGCTTGTAGTTATAAGAGACTGGAAACAGTGTGACATGGCAATGTGATAATCTAGCATGAAGAGGGCATAGTTTGGTGCCTATCAATGCAGTACCATGGTATTTTGGGCAGTAAGTAATGTTGAACAAGCAAGTATGTTGGTAGAATGCACATACATATGCTGCAAGATGAGACCAAAGGAAAGCAGTATTGCACAAACCTGCGTAACAACCACAACACGCTGGTCACGGAGCTGATCAATGATCATCTTGCACACGGTACTTTTGCCTGACGATGCACCCCCAGCAACACCTACACCCAGAACCGCATTCAGGGCCTAGTAAATTATCACTAGGCTAGGCGCAGAAAAAAAAGATTGGGAGAGGTAGAAAGAGTCCATGGCATCAATCAATCAAGTATATATATACTGACCAATAACAAAGGGCTCCTGGTGGCCATTCTCCAGACCAGACGTCGTTGGTTGTTCCTCGTACGACGCGCAGGAAACCTGGGTGTTGAGGCCGTCCAGACGGAGCGCGGAGTAATGGACTCCGGCGGCAGCGGCATCGAGCACCTCGTCTACGGATTTCGAACCCATATATATATATGCGCCTACCAGGTGAGTGTGAGCGTCAAACCAATCGGAAATAGAGTGTAGGCGCCCCAGAAAGAAAGATTTGATCTTGGATGGATCGCAAATCAGGCAGGCAAAGGATCTTTCTTACCGGAGAAAACGGAAGAGGGAGAGAAAGGGATCTCCGGCCCGCGCCGACGCCGCCTGGAAGGAACGGAGAGGAGGGAGAGGGGTGGCGGCGCCGAGGTATGGGGTGGATCTGGATCGAGACAGGGAGAAGGAGGGAGGAAAGGGGGAAGGAGGGTGGAGAGGCGTGCTCGGCTCGGCGCGGCGGGCGGTGCAGGCAGGAGCAGGAGACACAGGACAGAGGAGCCGGAGCTGGAGCCTGCACAAGAATTATACAATTAAATTAATTAATAATTATTCTATCGCAAAAAAAATATACAATTAATAATTAATTAAAAATAATAACTATTAGGTGATTTTAGAAAATGAGGATTGGGATTGGGAAAGCCTTCCCTATGTTTGGGAATTGAGTGATAAAAAGAAAGTCGACCAGCGGGGGTAAGACGGCGGCATTGCGCTTAAGAAGAAGAATATCTTCTCACGCGGGTCGAGAAAAACCCCCGAACCCCTACCCCACCCAGACACTTACCCAGATGAGAACCAGGGCGGACCGAACCTTTGGCCATGGGACAGGCGAGAGGGCCCAAACCTTTAGCCATGGGACAGGCGAGAGGATTTTTTTTAATCACGGTTAGAAATTCTAAAAATTCGCTCACATGGGGAGTCGAACCCACGATTGCCCTAGCCAGTTGGACTAGAGGCTCGTTGGTGGAATTGAGTGATAAGAAAAGGGAAATGGGATAGGGATTGGTGATGTCGACAAACACACACACCACGCGAGCAGGAGCATCTAGCAAGCATAGCAGGGCGTCAGTATGAGATGTCGTCGCCTCGCACTCGCACTGCTTGGAATCAACGCTAGTGAGCAGCATGTGCATCTGTGCAGCGCTGGTGGTCAACGCGTAGCCAATTTAAGGGGACGGTAGAACATGACTGTTTGGTTTTACGGGAAAATATATGGTGGAAGCCACATCTTAGGTGGAAACATGGAAACCAATTTAAAAAGTCATATCTTAGCTGTTTCAAAAATTCTGAAATTTAGCACATGCATAGTGCATACCAATATGTACTCATAAAAAAAAAAGTTGGGATGCAAACTCAAACTACAAAAATTCATACAAAAATGACAAATTTCAGGTGCAGGTGCACTAAAGGACAAAAATTCTTTAAATTTTGTCTTTTAGTGCACCCGCACCTGAAATTTGTCTTTTTTGTATGAATTTTTAAAACGGAGTATGCACCTCAACTTTTCCATATGAGTACATATTTGTATACACTATGCGTGTGCCAAATTTTAGAATTTTTGAAACAGTCAAGAAATGACTTTTTGAATTGGTTTTCATGTTTCCACCTAAGATATGGTTTCCACCATATATTTTCCCTTGGTTTCATGGCTAAGGCCAGGGCATGGTAATTTTTATTTTTATCTTTTTTTAGGGAAAAGCCTCGGCATAGTTAAGATTCATGATAACTACCCACGGGCCATAGCCGGGCTCCTAGAAAACAGATTGCACATCAGTTTTTTCTAGAGCCTGGCTAGGCCAAGCCTCGAGCCTGCCCGTGTCATCTCTGGCACACCACCATCTCATCTCTCATCCTCGACAAGCTTCTCATCTCCTGTATATATAGCTTTTCCTTTCTTGTCTGCTCTCGTGCATCCTCCTTTACCATGTGAGTTCAACCATGATCATGAGTTGGTTGTCCCGCAGCCCACATGTGCAGTTGCTCGAGTGTGCTGAGCCACCACCTAAGGAGCACCTCATCCCTCAATTGGGCACCTCACTGATCGGAGCATAGATGAGCAGTTGGTATATCTTTGTAAAAAATGTGTGGCACCAAGCTCACGGAGGAGGACGCTGGTGAGCTCCTATAGCCACTTGAGATCTAGCAATATTGGGGAAAGTGAGCTTGTTCATGTGAGAAAGGCAAAGGTTTCACAGCTCGACACCGCACCGATCTATGATAGAGTGTCAAAGCAATTCAAGACGGGGCTAATAGCATTAAACTAGTCTATCAAGAGCTATGAGTATATACTACATAAGCATCAACAATCAAAGAGGGAAGTGGTCATACTTAAGCTTAATTTTGAGAAAGCTTTTGCTACAGTTGAGCACTCTGCCATAATACAAGTAATTACACACTTGGGTCTGCCAGGTAGATGGATTAAGTGGATGCATACCATATTGTCTTTAGTTTCACCAGTTGTGCTCTTAAATGGGATTCTAGGGAAATTCTTCAAATGCAAAAGGGAGTGAGGCAAGGTGGTCCTCTGTCTCCTTTAGTTTTTGTTTTAGATGCTAAATTACTTCAGATTATAGTCAACAGAGTTGGCTCCATGAATCTTTTGTGCAAGCCTCTACCGCAACTTGGTAAAGATTTCCCCATAATCCAGTATGTAGATGACACCCTTTTATTTCTTCAAGCTGATGCTAGACAATTAGTGTTTCTCAAAGCTATGCCCCACAATCAACAAGATTGATTGTGAACTATAGGAAAACTCATATGTATCGTATTAGTGTTTGTCATGAGAGAATGGAAATTCTTGTAAATACTTTTGTTGTGACAATGGAACAATGACTTTCACATACCTTGGGTATCACGCCAAGCCAAAAATTGAAGACCTTACTCCAAAGATGGATGGAGTTGAGAGAAGATTATTTGTTTGCTCCACATGGTAATCCTACAGTGGAAGGCTTCAAATGAATAAACTCTGCAATTGCTCCTATCACAAATTATGCAATGTGTATCATTAAGTTGCCAATAGGGCAAGAATACAGTGTCCATGGAGGTGGAACTCTGGAACGGAGAAGGGTGGTAATTTTGCATGCCTAGCCAACTGTCATGTTACCTAAGGGGAAATGGGGTCTTGGAATCATCAACCTCGGATTGCAAAATGATGCTCTGTTGATGAAGCATTTAAGTAAATGTTACGATAAAGGAGACATCGCATGAGTTAGAATGATTTGGAACAAATATTATACAAACAAAATGCCGCGTGCATCAAGAGAGGTGGGATCTTTACGGTGGAAAGATGTGTTGCGAGTAAACATCTTATTTAGAGGCATTGCCAAATGTGATATAGGTAGTGGAAAATCTACCTATTTCTTTTCTAGGATGACTTATAGGACTGAGGAATTCCTATCACACAAATTCCCGAGTCTTGCTTCTTTTGCAAGAACAGATGGCAACTTAGTTAATAATTTTGCGTGCGAATTGGACAAGAGCAGATGAGGCCAAGCAGCTGAGTGTGAGATGCAATGGTAGGTAGTTGCAATTAGCTAGTCAATTAATCATGTCCGTGTCGTCGTGGTCTCGCTCAACAGTCGAAGCCAACTCGCTGTCAAAATAAACGCAGGCAGGCAGCAGCTTGAGCTTGGTTGTTCCTCTTCTTTCTCCCGTTCCCACCTAGCTACTGATCCCAAAAGTCGTAACGTAACCCAGCCGCCGTCGATCGTGTCCTGACTACCTTGCGTTTGATCCAACTCTATCCACCGCTTAATTGCATTGGTTCTTACTTGTATTTCAGCTCCACACATCGATCGATAGCAACGGCCCGCGCCCGCAAATCAAACCTACCAATAATGCTACCATCCATGAGTGGCCGGCGGGCAAGCAAATGCAAGGAGCAAGCAGTAGCACTAGCACCACAGCCACATCCTCCGATCCTCGATCCACGCATGATGATACTATGATGCATGGTTTCTTTTCTTCACCGATTGCAATATACTTGTCGTCGTCGCAAGCCATCCATCGTCACTGCTCGCGCTCAAGCTCGCCACACATATAGACACAGCTGCTACCTCCAGGCTCCAGGTCGCGTCACAAACCACAGGTACGTTGCGTGGGTGAGTGGGTGGGTGGGCTGCTTCCATCATCTCGATCCATCATATCTATCTCCGAGCTCCAAGCTCCAGCTCTCTCTCCTGGCCATGTTCGTCTTCATCAGAGCTTTAATTTAATTTCGATCCATCCAGCAGGCTATGCAGTGCGCGCAGGAGGCCACCTCCACTTTGCCGATGGGAGACGACCATGGCGGCCTTTCCATGCTGGAACATGGCTTATTACCGTCTGTTGTAGCTGTAGACGATCAGGGGCAGGGGCAGGTGCAAGACCATCAAGAAGAAGAAGAAGAAGAAGAAGAAGAAGCCGACCACGACGACATCTCGTCTTCCTCTTCCACCGGGAATAATAAGCATAAGCAGACGAGCTGCCTTCTGCCAGTACGAAGCCTGAGATCAACAGATGAATTAGCAAGTCACAGCCAGCAAGCAGACGGCGTTGGCGGTGGCCGGTCGCTGTCCTTCTCCAAGATCTTCAGCTTCAGAATGTGGGTGCCAGCCGGTGCATCCCTCTCCAGCTCCACCTTGGAGGATTTCATTATTGATCAACAACACCTCGAGCAAGATCCTGCTGCTGCTGCCAAGGATCATGATCATGATGAGATGAAGCTGATGAAGCAGGTATGCCGCTCGCAGTCCGTGCCAGCCACGAGCGTCGCCAGGCGATTCAGCGGCACCGCAAAAGGAAAAGGGTCGTCGAGGAGAGTAGCAGACTCGAGCTCTCTCAGGCGGCGGCTCAGAGTGGTGCCGCTGCGTGAGCGTGTTCCTCTTCATCCTCTTCCTCTAGATCAGGCCGCAAGCGCCACCGCCGGAGGAGAAGAAGAAGAGGAGGACATCGCGGCCGAGGAGGCGGTGTGCCGCATCTGCCTGGTAGCCCTGTCGGAGGAGGCGGTGCTCAAGCTCGAGTGCTGCTGCAAGGGCGAGCTGGCCCTGGCGCACAGGGCCTGCGCCATCAAGTGGTTCAGCATCAAGGGCAACGGCACCTGCGACGTGTGCAGCCAGGAGGTGCTCAACCTTCCAGTCACCCTGCGACGCCTCCCGGACCCAGCCGATGACGACGTTCAGGCGGCGGTGGCTCTGGCGCAACCTGATGGCGGTGCTGGTGCTGGTGATCTTACCGCAACCACCACCAGCAGCAGCAGATACAGCAGCTACAGGGTGTGGCACGGCACGCCCATCCTCGTCATCGTCAGCATGCTCGCCTACTTCTGCTTCCTGGAACAGCTGCTGGTCAGTACTTCTCTTCTGCTTCCTCCTACCTGGAACTAGAGCTCATCGATCAGAATGAAAATGGAAGTGCAGGTCGGCGACCATGGCACGGCGGCTCTGGCCATCTCCTTGCCCTTCGCCTGCGTCCTTGGCCTCTTCTCCTCCCTAACCACAACAAAGATGGTGTCCAGGAAATATGTATGGATCTACTCTGCGGTGCAGTTCCTCTTCATTGTGCTCTTCACGCACATCTTCTACAGATACGTAAGAACCTGACCCGTCATCCTCTTTAGATAGAGAGAGAGAGAGAGACCACTGTCTACGCATGCATTTCATGTCATCCAATCCAAGCAGGTGCGGATGCAGGCCGTGATCGCCATCATCCTGTCCACCTTCGCGGGCTTCAGCGTCGCCATCTGCATCAACTCTGCCCTCATCCAGATTCTCAGATGGAGGGCCAGGCACGCTGTGGCGTCGCCCACCACAACCGCCCCCAGTTCCAGGGACAGGGAGCCACCGGTGGCAATGGCAGTGGCGGAGCCGGACCTTGAGATGGCTCGTATTCCTGCTCCTGCATAGAGCGCTCGCTCCCCTTCTCTATCCAGTCGTCAACAGCTCTCTGTATATTTATTCCATTCCATTCCACAGGGGAGTTCACTCCAGCTCCAGCTAGCATTGTTTGTTTTGTTTTGTTTTCCGTGACCTCCATTTTCATGTATGAATGACCTATATATATATGGTTTAAATCCGAGCACCATCTTTCTTCAAAAGTCAAAACTGAAAGCAAAGACAGAAAAACAGACGCATAAAGGCCAAAAAAGATTTAATTTTATTTGACTATATGCCGATCTGTTCCAATTCCACTCCTCTACTACTACTGATTGCTCCTCCTCCCTCATCATCCACCAAGGGAAGGCAAGGGAAGATTGTAGAGGAGGCAACACATCCACCTCAAAACTAACAGCCAGCCCTCAGCTATGTTATGTATGTATGAGACTTCGCTGCCTACAGTTCGTCCTTCAGGTTCCTACCAGAGCTCTCCACACCCTCTGCCTGAGTGCTCTCGGTTCTCGACTCCTGGCGCTTCAACTTGAAAGGGATGCTAGCATGTTTCTTGATGAACTTGTACATATCTACCACTGTCCGCTCCCCCTCAAATGTGACCTGCAAAGGTATAGCAAAAAGAAACCAACACATTGAATCAGTCAAATGCTCATACCGAGCTAAGTTCCTCTGAAAATCACAAATTGTGCTCTGCTCGGGACTATGCAACAAACAATTAATAAACTCTTTTATTGGCTATGGTGGGCCATGGTGTTCCATGGCCATTTCAGCTCCTCTTTTGATCTTAACCGCTAATCCACTGGATCTGCTATTCCTCACGTCACTAAATACAAACAGTGGACTGAACTTTCGACCACAGAGAGTGATCTACACCATAGTCCGTAGGGCATAAATAAGCATAACTGCCATGAAAAATCACGAAATGTTTACAGGTATGGAGGATTGTCAATGCAAGAATCATGTTAGCCAGGAACGAGCTTCATATATTGCACCTAAAGATAGGTGCTTTTGCAGCCCCAACAAAGCATAAAGATAGCGCTGCTTAGAACAATGTGATTAATGCCTAACAGATACCACACATCAAGTAAAATGATTGTAGGCACTTACAGGCTCAAAGCTTTTCTTCCCAGCTGGATAGAAGAGAATCGTTGGGTATCCGTCAGGCTGTAACAGGAACTCAAGTGTAAGTTTTGTATCAATGCAAATATGGTAGTAAAATTGAACATAATGCATACAGGAAAACAGTTAATCAAATTACCCATGCATTGAAATTCAAGAAGACAACCTAAGAAGACTACAAAATTATGTCTACAATAAGAGCCATGCTTAAAGCTGTTGAAAATAATCATGTGTGTCCAGGTTCAGCTAGTATCTAAGCTCATTGCTATTAGTATTAGTTAGATTTCAGCTTGTAGTAAACATATGGACAGATCATAGAGCCATAGACTGCATTAATTAGGAGGATATCATGGGCAGGCTAATAGCCCTGTATCAGCTATATATATGTGAGAAAAAGATGAGGCAGGTCTGACACCATCAGAGAGAAAAGGTAGTGCTTGCTTCTGATAAACACTCAAAAGACAGACTGATTTCCTACAAAACCATAACCATGTATGGAATGGCAAGTGAAGCGGATATCACAGGTCTTAAGCCAGTGTCATCATGCATCCAGGTTCTCTCACGAGTACTGGATCAAAAAAATCTAAGTTAACAAGCTTCCCTAGGCATTGCTTGGGAGTTACCATTTACCAAAAATACTGATTCGCATGTACTACCATACTACCATGGCACAGAGGTGGTAAGTAAATACACTCGGGTGCATACAGCAGCAGACCAGGAACAGATCCATATTCTTTTGGCCATCATAAGGCAACTTTTGAGCAAAAAAATAAAGGAAAATTTTGTTCACGTGTCATGACTACTAATGGCATAGCCAGAAAAGTTCAGACACATAGAACCTCCCAAACTTAGTGCTCTCCTTGTTTTTTCAATGCTAGCTTTAAGATCTGTGCAGCACTACACTAGAAACTATGAACACAGATTTATTCAAAATTATTAAGATGGCATTGAAGATAGATATTGTCATTAAAACACAATTACAGCATTACATTTTTCATAAATCCTAAACAAATTATAAATCCTAGTGACATAACTTAGAAAAATATTGTAAAGATCAAAGTAACATCTGAGATACCATAATAAGTTTTAAAAATTATAAATATATATAAAAGAAAACAATGAAGCAAAACATTTTCAAGAAAATGGATGATCAGACAAAATCAACCATCAAAAGCACTAGCAGTAATGCAAACCTTTGCACGTGGATGCTCATTGGTAGTACCATCCATTTTGGCTATCACAAGGGAGTCAACGCCACGTAGATGCTTTGCTAGTTTGTTGTAAGTAGGCTCCAGCGATTGACAATGCCCACACCATGGTGCATATATCTGCATCAAAACGGCACGGCATTATTAATAACAAATAAGCCCTATTGTCACTTTGCAACATTGCCCCTGCTGTTCCCGAAACTTTGCACCATTGCCCCTAGTTTGTAAGCAAAGTAGCAGCAATGGTGAAAACATATTGGGAACAGCTGGGGCAATGGTGCAAAGTGAAAGGAAAAAAAAAAGTGTCATAGTGCCCCTAGTTTTTTAAATGTCTGCCAAAGTGCCAAGAACATACCTCAAGAAGTACATCTTTTGATTCATCCAAAACTATTAGATCCAGATTCTTCCCAACAACAATTTTGACATCTCCATCATTCTGTGTGGAAACACAAGTACAATCTCTCAGTAATGCAAACAGAGCAGAAGAATGGGGATATATCAGATAAATTTCATGAGTTGAGTTGAGCCTCACAGATTCAGGTACTGGCTCAGACTTGTAGAATGGTGTAAGCTTGTCTTCCAAAAAACCTTCAGCAAAGTCCTGTCAAGAGCCAAAATATTGTAGGTACTAAACAGATGAGGTTTTGTAAAGAAATGTTACCAGCACCCTAGTCCCTCCTCCTTACCACTAGCAGAATCCCACATTAACAGTGAGTCAGTGACAAAATACTGAAATGTCACCAGTACACTAAATAAATAAATAAATAAACCTACAGTCTAGTGCTAATTTTGATAAAAGTTGAGCATTGCAATCTGTTCATGACAGTATTCACAGGTTAGTGTACCTATCTATGAGGGAGAGAGAGAGAGAGAGGATCACACTGGTTTGCCACATAGACAAGTACATACTTAGAACCCTCGAACAGTGCAGATAGTTAGTAGCTATAAGATTGTCCATGTAAGAAATAGAGAGCACAGTACATTAGCCCTCCAATTGACTACCTATAGCAGAATCTTCAAAATTAAGATAGGTCTACATGTAATAGGGGTATTAAATGCTGCATTCTTATTTAAGTGGCATATGCAAAATGATGACAAGGACCCTATATGGCCAGTTGAGGTGGCATTGTTAGAGGCTCTCTAGGAATTTGCATTTGAGTGGTACACAGCACACTTAACAAGTTACACGACCAAATATGCATTTACGGTGCTTAGGGGGCCTGGACATGACACAATTGATGCATTTTACTCAACATAAAAACACATGGACAGAAAGCCTAAGTCAAGTAATGGTTGGTGAAACACACAAATCAGTTTCGAGTTAGTAACATGATGAACACTCACTGTTAACCATTAGCAATAGTCCACTAGTTCTAATTTTTGATACGGTGCATAATATATTTCAGTAAATACCTTAATGGATTCAAGTGACACATCACCGTCAAAGAAAAATTTCCTAGCATCTTCATTACCAGTGTAAGCAAGAACCTGCAGAGGAATGCAATTGAAACTTACAAAATGATAATATGAAACCAGGTCAATGGTGCAAGAGAAAAAGGTATTACTGTGGTCTCTTGGCCAGTAATACCAAAGTAGTCGGCAACTGGTTCACCAACTTCCTCATTGTCTCGCTCCACAAAGACAAATAATAACTGCAATATACGTGAACACACCTCGTCAATGACTAGCAAAACACTCAAACACCAAGAAGTATTAAGAACAAAAATAATAGTAGAAGGGAAAACAACCAATGAGTTGGAAATTAACTTGAACATGGAACAAAGCAAATGATAGAAGTTCAAACAAAATCAGTGGATCAACAATGTAAGTGAGGTTAATCGCATGAGATTAGATTGATTTGAGCCTCTTGGGCAGTATATAGAGAGTAAAGAGGGAATTTGCCTCTGTAGACACATATGGCAATATACCAGATTACAATCCTAATTGCCAAACATGCTCTAACATGCGGGACCATCGTAAATGATCAGACTGAGCCTCTGAGGCAGTATATATATAGAGTACAAAGACTTAGGGGACAATACTGGATTACAATCCTAATTGCCAAATATACTCTAACAAACAGAAAGAATTACCTTTCCCTTAAATGGCTTTGCTGCTTCCTTAAAGATGGGCAAAAATTTTGAGGACTCGCTTGCAACAGCAAATAGTAAAATCTGACTTGCAATACAAAGAAAGTATCTCAGTGTTTCCATGGACAGTATATGGAGAAAACAATGTTATAACGCAGAAAAGAGATAAGACTGTAGGCAACATGACATGCCTGCTTCTTGATTGGATTGCCAAAAATAGAAGGGGAAGTTTCTTGAGTTAGCGTGGTCACCAAAGGAAGCTTGTTAGCAGACACAAAATCAGCAATGGCTGATGCTTTAAACTCCCCATCTGCATCATACACATTGGATTATATCTGTTGATAGGTGCACAAATAATTGAAAATAATAATGCTGGTAGTGAAATCTAGAATAACTTTGAGATGAAGGCACCTACCATAGAAGGTCAACTTCTCCTCCTCTTTCTTCAGAAGTACTACGGATGGACGCTTTGCTGTTGCGTCGATATGGAAAAGCTTAGCAACATCGGGGGTCGAAGTCTGATAAAAGTTGATGCTATCTTCAAGCCTTGAAGCAGCAGCAAGCTCGTCACTATGAGCACCCTATATAGCATTTCGAAAGAAGGACGTTCCCATAATAATTAAAATAGGGTCCAAGGTCTCAACATACAAGTCATCATCTAGTAATCATTTTTGCTGTTGCGAGCTATTTTCAGCCTTTAACACTGGTCCTCAGGACATGGAAGTAGAACATTTAACCTCACTTGCAGGTTCTATTCTATTATTCAAGTGTGATAAAATAAACTACTATAAGAAGCAGGTTTGGTTTCTTCTTCCAAGGGGGGAAAAATCCTATACTAGCTGCTGTGCCTTTCAGTTTCAGGTTTAAGAAGTATTGTACGGACACTGTCAGTTAAACTGAAGAATAATTGGATCTGAAAGGTGTCTAGTGCCTGTCAAAACTGTCCTAGCTAAAATGAAGTGAAGAGAAAATAGTCCAAATAATTTATTAAACTAAAGGTGACAAGAGAGAGAGTAAGGTTGGTTCGTACGGATAGAGTGTCGAGGAAGGCAAGGACGGCTTTGTCATCCCCGGTGAGTATCCTCTCGGCCTCGTCGACGGTGGTGACGTTTTGCACGGCCGGGGCGAGCTTCTTGTTTATCCAGTCGACGATGGCGTCCTTGGTCCTGGCGCCGTTGTAGTCCTTTGGGACGCCGTCGATGAAGAAGAGGATGGTGGGGAAGCCCTGGATGTCGTACCTCTGGGCGAGGTCGGTTTCCTCGGTGGCGTCGACCTTGGCGAGGGCGAGGTCGGGCTGGTGAGGGTGTGCGGCGAGATGCGTGGCGGCGGCGGCGTACTCCGGGGCGAGCTCCTGGCAGTGGCCACACCAGGGGGCGTAGAACTCAACCATGGCATGGCGGGTGGCGGCGAGGAAGGAGGAGAAGTTGGCGGCGGTGAGGACCACGACGTGGGTCTCGTCGATCTGCGGCTGGTGGGCTGGGAGGTCGTGGTCCTGATCTTGGAAGAGGAGGTCGTCGTCGTCATCGTCGTCGTCCTCAGGCCACCCGTCGGCGCCGTTGGCGGGGATGTCGTCGGAGTTGTCAATAAGGTACTGGAGGTCGTCCACAAACTCCTCCTCAGCCTTGTTACTTCCGGCGGCGGCGGCGGCTGTGGCGGTGGCGAGGAGGAGGAGCAGGAGCACGATTGGGAAAGATGGAAGGGACATTGCGGTTGATCCCATTCTCCCCTCTCACCTGATGCTGGTTCTGGTATGCTCTTCCCCAGCGAGAGGAATTGGATGCGCAGGCAGGAGCAGGCAGCTGGTGAGATCCGTGCTGGTGCTGGGCAAGGGCACTCCACTCTCAGGCCATCTTCTCCGGCGCGGCGGGGACAGTCAACTCCTCTCCCTCATGCCTGTCACGTGACCTGCCTTCCCTTCCCTTTCGTGGGCCTGCCCTTCCCTTTCATGGGCCGAGTCCATTCCCAGCCAGCCCATCTCGGTGACAGTGGGCGGGGCTGTGCCTGTGTAGAAGGCACTAGAAGGAAGGGAAAGAGGAGCCGCCAGCCGATCACGTGACTTCCCACGGGACCTTCTTCTTCTTCCATAAAAAAAAAGCACAAGGAACACGACCCTAACTAAACCCTAGCGAAGGGAGCCATGGATCCCTCCAAGCTCCGCGACCTTCGTGACTTCGTGGAGGCGTGCGAGAAGGACCCGTCGCTCCTCGCCCACCCCAGCCTCGCCTTCTTCCGGGATTTCCTCCAGAGGTCCATCTCGCATCCTTCCCTCGCTATTTTTATTTCTTTCGATTCGCCCCAACATCCTTCGTTCTTTCTGATTCTGATCGGCGGCCTTTTTCCTTTTTGCAGCCTGGGTGCCAAAATTCCCACCGCCGCCGCCGCCCCCTCCTTCGACAAGCCCAAGGTAACATTACCCATCCATCTTCTCCTCTATCCACCCCGCCTAGTAGAGACTAATAAGTGCCTGCTCGGGTCTTCGGTTGGTTTTTTCCAAAAAAAAAAAAAAAAAAAAAAAAAAAAAAGAGTAAATGATGCCTGCAGTCAAAGAATCTTCTTCTTTGCAAAGCATGTGAAATTTTTATGGCACTTCAAGTGAAATTACTAGGGCGCAGAGAAAAAAAAATACTGAATTGCTTTTCCCACTCCGTAGCACAATTATGGCTTCCTTGTTGTGTGCTGCCCATCCAAGGTCCTTTCTTGAGTCCTTGTCTGTTCTTACACTATTATGCGCTGCAGAGATCTTCCATGGATGACATTGATGACGATGACGACGACGACGATCTGGATATGAGGGGTCCCACTCCTGAGCCAGATGAGCTCGATGAAGAGATTGTTGAATCTGATCTTGAGCTTGAAGGAGACGTTGTACAGTCTGACCATGATGACCCACCACAGAAGGTAGCCTTTCTCTTGCCACCAACATGTTCCCTTTCTCTTCTGCAGGGATCATAGCGACAAGGGAGAGATGTGATGCTAACTCTGTTTTTGTGATGGCAGATGGGAGATCCATCGGTGGAGGTGACTGAGGAAAATCGTGATGCCTCTCAAGAAGCAAAAGGCAAGGCTATGGAAGCAATGTCTGAAGGTACTCTCCTTCCTACGCTCTCTCTCTCTGCAATTGTTCCTCTTCTGGCCCTTGGCTTAGCCATCTCGATCATGCAAGATTCTTCAATCCGTGTCATTGTTGGTATTGTCGTCTCAGGAAAACTCGAAGATGCTATTGAACACCTTACCAACGCAATTGTGCTGAATCCACTCTCAGCAATCATGTATGGCACTAGAGGTAAGCGGTGGCCACTACATACCAAATGCCACCACCTATGCATGGTGAATCACTTGTCGCAGATACTAATCGATTTTTACGTGCATACAGCATCTGTCTTTATTAAAATGAAGAAACCAGCTGCTGCCATTCGTGATGCCAATGCTGCTCTAAAGGTGATAGCTTTGTGTCATCTTGTATTTCTTGCATTTTTCTTGAGCAAAATGTTATGTTACACATTCTTAGAAGATGGCAAGAGGCATACTTGAGACCTAAAATGCTGCATATGATGCACCTAACCTGTCATTTTGTTTGTTTCTGGCCCCAGATCAACCCAGACTCTGCAAAAGGCTATAAAACTCGTGGAATGGCATATGCCATGCTTGGCAAATGGGAGGAAGCTGCTCGTGATCTGCACACAGCATCTAACATGGATTATGATGAGGAGATCAGTGCTGTGCTCAAGAAGGTGATTTTTTTTGGAACTAGCTGTACAATTTGCATGGCAAGCTTATTAGCTCATTATCCTGTATTCAGTAATAACTACTCTCATTATCCTGTATTTTGTAATCTTGCAGGTGGAGCCTAATGCTCACAAGATAGTGGAACATCGCCGGAAGTATGACAGGCTGAGAAAAGAGAGGGAGGAAAAGAGAGCGGAGCGTGATCGGCTTCGTCGACGTGCAGAGGCACAGGTAATTCACACTAAGGAAGGCCTCCATGCATTTCCCTCTGGAAAATGCTTCTTACGGTTATATCTGAACCAAATGTCTTTTGTTTTATTTTACCAGGCTGCTTATGACAAGGCCAAGAGGAAGGAGCAATCGTCAAGTCGCTCATCAGGAGGTGCATCTCCCAGGGGCTTTCCTGGAGGGATGCCTGGTGGAGGTTTCCCTGGAGGGATGCCCGGTGGAGGTTTCCCTGGAGGCATGCCTGGTGGGGGTTTCCCTGGAGGGATGCCCGGGGGTTTCCCTGGTGGTGGCATGCCTGGAGGTTTCCCTGGGGGTGGCATGCCTGGAAATGTTGATATGAGTAAAATCCTGAATGTAAGTGATTAACGGGTTGCTGCCTTGCTTGCTTATGTTCTTTTTTTTATCCACTTTCGATACACATGAATCTCCCTTTTGTATAATGATCTGCTTTCTTTGTTTGCCAGGACCCTGACCTGATGGCAGCATTCAGTGACCCAGAGGTCATGGCGGCGCTGCAAGATGGTATGTTTCTGGTTTCACACACCATTACTTTCAAATTCGTCTTCCTATTTGCTGTGGTATCTGAATAATGTCTTCGTCAATCCTGGTGCAGTGCTACATAGGTTCTTACTTGTTATTTGAAATGAATAATGCTTGTGAGGATTGTTGGTACTGTGATTTGGTTTGACTGTGATTTAAGAATCTACTTGACAACAGTGCTAGTTAGCGACAGAAAACTGTGTGTGCAATCAAGCGATTTGAATAATCCATGTATTATACAGTCCCATCTGAGCACAGGTAGATATAGTTAACATAGGATTTCCACACAAGACCCTAGCATTGTAGTATGTTGTTAAGACATGAAGCTGCGCTGTGCAACCTGTTTTTCTTAGTTATAGATTTACATGCAGATTCATTGGTTTTATGTTAAGATGTGAAGTTGTGCTTTATTACCTGTTTTTCTTGGTTATGGAACTTGCGTACAGATTCAATGACTGATTTGACCCACAGTATGTTAAGATAGAGCTGCATCATTTCACCTGCCTGTTGTACTTGGCTGTATAGAATTAATGTAGACAACTATTGGTTTGATTTGACCCATTGTTTTAATGTCTGATTCCAGTGATGAACAATCCTGCCAACTTTGCTAAGCACCAAGCGAATCCCAAGGTGGGCCCTATCATCGCAAAGATGATGGGCAAGTTCAGTGGGTCCCAGTGATGGTTGTGTGGCAGTCAGGTTTTGTGAGCAACAAACAAATGCCCGTTGGACAGTGAACAGGTGTTTTCTTTTTGTCCATCTGGGGGGGGCGTTTAGCTTGTGATGGAGAACTTGAGTGAGCGTTGTTCTTTTGTGCATCTGGAGGTGCGCTGAGCATGTGATGAAAAAACACCAAATGACTCGGTGGGGATGTATGCAGAAAGTTACTTTCGAACTTGAACTTGTCGATGGGGATATTTACTCACTATTCTCAATTCACAGATGCTTTTACAGTTTCTTTTACCTGGGTCATGTGCTGAATTATTATAGAATGCTTGTGTGCTAGTCTCCCTAGCTGTTATGTTGTTAGTTGTATCATGGTGAAGTTTGAGATGTTGCCGGTGGTGGTAGTGGCAGCTGATTAGGAGTGTATTTTATGTATGTTTTGCTTGTTTTTGCGTATGCATACGCCGTTCTGGACATCTGGTGCGTTTATATGCTTGGAGTGAAGGCAGAGTCAGTGAGATGTGATTGTGATGGATGGTGTTATTTGTGGTTATTTAGGCAGGAGTTGTATGCTGAGAAGCAAGCGTGTATCTCTCACCTCATCTCGTCTCCCAGAGTCTTGAGAGCCGGTGAAAAGTGCACAGCGTCAATAATGCTACCATCCTTTTTGGTTTGGTAAAGAAGATGAGAGACCTTGGCTCATCCCTGTCAATGTGATTTGAGCATAATTTCAACTCAACTGGCAAGGTAGAACAGCATATTCTTTGAGAAACATGCTTTTTAGTTTTAATTATAGAATCCAGCAACGAGGAAATCAATTAGTCTTCTGTTAGAGAAGGCACTAGTCAGTATATGGATGGGAAACACTGAATGTTCTGGGTGGATTCCAACCGATCCACTAGCTTTTTTTTTTCTTGCGTTGTACTGTTATGTCTGTGTGCTTTGCTTTTATAATCTTGTCTCTTGTCTAGCATGGCATGATTCATGATTCAGCACACCAGCAGCAGCAGCACAGCGCACCCATGGAAATGGAATCGTGCAGCTTCAGTGGCTTTTGGGAAAGGAAGACAGGGACTACATACATACATACCCTCGTTTCTTAACAGTGATGATCATGATGACGATAGCTCTGTTCCGTGATTCTTCCTTTGTCTCCTAGTAGTTTGCAAATATGATTTTCGCCACTGTACATTTTTATACTCGGTATTAGAATATACATAAATATGTAACAAATTTCTGTGCTTTTCGGATCAAGACAAGTCTGATTACTTGTTTGAATGATTTTGGGATGTATGGAGCCTGCCCTGCGTTGTGCTTGAGCTTTACGCCATGCAGAGTCTCCATCCTTCATTCATTCATCCTCCTTTTCTCCGATCCACGTCTCGGCCAACTTTTACAACTTTATTTAATTTTAGCATCTCATCCATCACCATCGATGTGGCCGGCCAGCCGCAGCAGCAAGAACAGCACTATATGATGCATGCGCAGCTGAGCAGCCAAACTAACTAGAGACATCGGAGGGAGATGTCTCTGATCACGGGCGATCCTGAGGATTCCCCAAGGGACTGCTCCAGGTCCTCCGCCCGGCCGCACAAGCACCACCACCACCACCACCACGGCGATCGACGACGTCGTCGGGCGCTCATCGCCGCCTCCTCCACCGTGGCGTCGCTGCTGTCGCTGGCCCTCATCCTGTGGCTCACCCTGCGCCCTTCCAGCCCCAGCTTCTCCCTACTCGCCGCCACCGCCACGGTAACCAACGCCTCTGCCGGTGCCGCTGCTATAATCACCGTCGACGCCGCGCTCACCGCCCACAACCCCAACGCCCACGCCACCGCCCTCTACGACCAGCTCCAGGCCACCGCCTCCTACGGCGGCGTGCCCCTCGGCGGCGCCGCGCCGCTGATGCCCACGCCGCCCTTAGAGCAGCCGGAGGGCGACGTGGTTCTGTCGGCCATGCTCACGTCCAACTCCGCCCCGTCGCCGCCTGAGCGTGCCCTGCTCAGGGTGCGCGTCCAGGGGCAGCTCCGATGGAAGGTGGCCACCTGGGTGTCCGCCACGCATGGCCTCACCGTGGACTGCATCGCCGCCGTGCTGCTGCAGGGGCCACCAGGACAGGGACTGGGACAGCTGCAGCAGGGGGCCTCCTTCCCATCCCAGTCCCAGTGCGCCACCCACGTACAATGAACTCAAGATCCATCGTATCTTCTTCCATCAACAATAATAATGATGATGATGGTACATCCGGTGCAGTGCAGTGCGCAATCCATGACTAATAGTATGACACTAGTTCTAATACGGTCCTAGACTGCCTATAGCGGCAGCCGTAGTCGATCGGTGATTGACATCGCCAATGATTGCAATCTAATACTATACTATGATGTCTTGTGAGATACTCCCTCCGTCCCTAAATAGAAGTCGTTTTGGGGTGCGTCTTGCGGTCAAACTTTCTCAACTTTGACTAGGTTTGTAGAAAATACGTGCAACATTTATATCTCCGGATAAATTTATTAAAAAACTAGACGTAAAGATCTTTTCAATGATACTAATTACTTAGCATAAATATTTATATATTTTAATATATAATTGCCGGCAGTTTGAAAACGTTGACTTCTCGGGAAGCGAGAATGACATCTATTTAGGGACGGAGGGAGTAGATGCGGTGTATATACTACTTACTACTTCCTCCGTCCGTTTGTCATTCTGCGCCATCTTTTTCAATGCTTCGTCTTATTCAAATTTTTTACACAAATATAATTTATTTTCTTATGACTTATTTTATCAATAAAGATATTTGAATATTGATTAATTTATTTTATGATTTGCATAAATATTTTGAATAAGACGGATGGTCAAACATGAAATTAGTAATCAAAAACGACAAACTCCATAGGACAGAGGGAGTATGCAAGAATAAAAAAACCTGTTAGACAAAACCTTATATATGTTGCCATACAAAGACTATTAATAATTTACAAATTTTTTCTCTAGTTAGACAAGGACAAAAAAACATTATAACAAATAACAAATCATAAACAAATGACAAGAGGACAAATGAAGGTTGTGCCACACGGCCAGCACGTTGCCTATTTTTGCAAGTCTAATTTGAGGCATCTGATGTTTAGGGAAAAGTGTTTTAAGGGCAAAAGAAAATTAGAGCTCTATTCCTATGCCCCGTTCTTGACCAACTCCACCCCCCAATTTTATTAATTTTGAGATACTTGTTTCCTCTTTCCTCTTGTATGTAGAAAATTTCTTCTCCACTACTCATCATGTGTGTTAAGTTGTTCGGTAAAGAAAGAAGCCCTTTCTTTAAACACGCATAAAAAAAACTTTCAAAATGCTTGTTTAGCCTATATATGGTGCCACACCACCACGGCAGTCATCCTATATGACACAATATCAGCTGTGACTGCGAGGGTGGTAAACTTAATCGTGATAATAGCTCAGGGATCAATCGGCTTAATAAAAATTTAAAAAAATTAAAGTTTTTTTTTCCTTGAAATGGTTGTGCGAATCAAAAAAAAAAAAAACCTTATTTAATCTTAGGAAAGTCAGATAATATATTCATTTCAGATATTAAATTGAAAACAGTTTCCCTAAAATTATATTCAATATATGTTATGGTTCCTAGTTTTTAGGGTGTGTTTGGTTGGGCTTTTGGCTGTTTTTTCTTTTTTAGCGCAACCAAAGGGTGTGTTGTCAATGTGCCAAAGCAAAAGCGACTTTTGATGTAGTGTAAATTCATCAAAGCTCAAAAGACTTCACACCCTGCTTTTGGCTGCTTTTTGGGTTCAATATTTACCCACCTGCCACGGGTTACGATGGAAATAACGTTTCGATGGCCTTTCTTTTCTCCCGTCACCCCTTCCCCGTCCCGGCCCACCTGCAGCGCCGCCGCCGCCGCTACCCACCTACAGCGCCGCTGCCCACCACCATGAGTCCGGAATCCTCGCCGGAGCGCCGCCGCCCTCCACCCCGAGGCCGGACTCACACGGGAGGAGGTCGCCCATGGAAGTTCCCCGATGGATCCCAGCTTCTCGGGGAGGAGGTCGCCCATGGAGGTCCCCCGACGGAGCGCAGCTTCCCGCGGAGGAGGTCGCCCATGGAGGTCCCCGGCGGCGCGCTACTCAGCGTCTGCACCCACTCACGCTGGTCCTTCCCGCGGTGGCGCTCTCCACCCTGCACAGCGCCGCGCGCTCGGGTACGACGTTGTCGCCCTGGACGAGCACACGCGAGGCCGTCGCCTCTGCTCCACCATCGGCTTGGTCCCATGGGCAGCGGCGGGCAAGAGCCGAAGCAGGACCACGAGCTCCGCCGCCGATCCCGTGCGGGCAGGATCCGCCACGAGCCTGTACAGGCGTTGCGTGCGGCCCTGTCCTCGTGATGGAGCAGCTCTGCATTACCAATTTGTTCTTCGTGAATCGTGATGGAGTAGCTCACTTGTGCCTCTTTCCTAAATTCAATTTTGCACACGTAAAAATCTTAATCGGCCTTTTCTAAAATTGCTATTTGTAGTGAATCAATCAATAACAAAGCCTTTTGAAAATTAACAAAAACTATGAAAATCACTTTTACCTAGTTTAAATAGTTATTTTCATTTGCATTAACGAAGAAATTAGCTTGTTACAAACAATTTCTCCAGGCATACTAGCGCATTACATGCATTTCTCATATATAGACTACAGTTTGATAGCACCTCTAACCAAACGGGGACGCACAACAAGCTTTTCTTTCACCGCGGTACTTTTGTTCCACGCGGCACGCAGCCTTTTTCAAAAGCCAGCCAACCAAACACACCCCTTAATTTGCTAGTTGTTTTGTTGACATGGACACCTTTAGCGAACAACACAAGACAAGTGTGGCCGGTGCAGCAGGAGGCCGTCGGATTGGGTGGGGCTTGGCACGTGTGTTCCTGTGGTAGCTGGCCTGGCTCCATACAATTGCCAACAAGGCCGGAGAGCCCAGCCCACAGCGCGTGCCGCCCCGGGCCGCAGGCAGCCACCAAACACTAAAAATCGCAAGCACCCACCAGTCAAAGTGTCGTTTGCACAAGAATTGCAGCTAACAACAACAGGCATGGAGGGAAGAGCATGCACGCACGCGATGCATTGCATTGCATTGCAGCTACTACATCAGGCAACTGCAAGTGTGTGTCATTTCTATCTATAAATCTCAAGCAGCAATGGTACTGCAGGGCATCGACGATCAATCCATCAATCGGCAACACAACAGAAGAAGATGGCGTTGTCGTCGCCGGTGCCGGTGCCGGCCCGCGTGGAGGCTCTGAGCGGCCTCTCCGCCATCCCGCTCGAGTACGTCCGCCCCGCCGACGAGCGAGCCAGCCTCGGGGACGCCTTCGACCTGGCGCGCACCCATGCCAACGACCACACCGCGCCGAGGATCCCCGTCGTCGACATCTCCCCCCTTCCTCGCCGACACCAGCACCCAGCAGCAGCGCGACGCGTGCGTGGAGGCCGTGCGCGCCGCCGCCGCCGACTGGGGCGTCATGCACATCGCCGGCCACGGCATCCCCGCCGACCTCATGGACCGCCTCCGCGCCGCCGGAGCCGCCTTCTTCGCGCTTCCCATCCACGACAAGGAGGCCTACGCCAACGACCCCGCCGCCGGACGCCTGCAGGGCTACGGCAGCCGCCTCGCCAACAACGCCTGCGGGCAGCGCGAGTGGGAGGACTACCTCTTCCACCTGCTGCAACCCGACGGGCTCGCCGACCACGCGCTCTGGCCCAAGCACCCGCCGGACTACGTCCCGGCCACGCGCGACTTCGGCCGCCGGACACGGGAGCTCGCCTCCACGCTGCTCGCCATCCTCTCCATGGGGCTCCTCGGCAAAGACCGCGGGGACGCGCTAGAGAAGGCGCTCATCACCGGTACCGACCCCGACCCCGACCAGCAGGACCTCGACCTCCTCCTGCAGTTCAAGATCAACTACTACCCGAGGTGCCCGCAGCCGGAGCTGGCCGTCGGCGTCGAGACCCACACGGACGTCAGCGCCCTCTCCTTCATCCTCCACAACGGCGTGCCGGGGCTGCAGGTGCTCCACGGCGGCCGATGGGTCACGGCGCGCGACGAGCCGGGGACCATTATCGTGCACGTGGGCGACGCGCTGGAGATCCTCAGCAACGGCCGCTACACCAGCGTCCTCCACCGCGGCCTCGTCAACCGGGAGGCCGTGCGCATCTCCTGGGTCGTCTTCTGCGAGCCGCCGCCGGAAGCCGTGCTGCTGCGCCCGCTGCCGGACCTCGTCACGGCAGACCAGCCCGCGAGGTTCACGCCGCGCACCTTCAAGCAGCACCTGGATAGCAAGCTTTTCAGGAAGAAGCAGCAACAGCTGGAGGAGAGCAATGGTGATCACCACCACCACGAACCGGAGCCGGAGCCTCAGGCTCAGAGCAACTGATGATCCATCTCCCTCGTCGATCCATCAATAAATCTATGCATTCGGCCACGCATATCTTCGCTCGCTAGTAGTAACTAATAAGGAATATACTGTACTATTCAGCATGCATCTTCATCATATATTTATTATTTGCTTGTGTAGATCATATCGATCAAATTGTGAACCATTCATTCCGCCCGTGCCCATTTACTCAATTTTACTACTCTCGACTTTTGAAACTGGATCAAACCATCGCTTAGTTACACATTAAATTTGTCCCCTTTCTTGTTCCTCGTCATAAAATTGTGTTTTCCTTGCGAATTTGTGGGGGCAAAGAAACATAAACAAAGGACAGAACCTCTAGAGGAGACACAACATAAGGAACAATCCAGAAACTAAATAAATCTGCTTTTTTACGAAAACTAAACAAATCTGCTGCTAGATTGTGACGATCTCTTTTCTCAATTTGATGGTGTAGAGTACTTTTCTATATTTATTTTGGACTTTGTGATGTTTGGGCTGGGCTTCCAAAGGAACCTTACTACTTAAGTGTTATCAATACATCGATGAATTGGGCTCTTATTCTCTGAAAAAGGACTAAGATTATGGTGGTTTAGTTGTAGACCGCACAAACTTCAAGGTTCTACTATTTGCACATGACAAATCAATGGCAGCAAATAGAAGAAAGGAGGTGCTAAGTCAGAAAGGCTAAAAATTTAACTAAGATTTGAACCGAATTTTATACTGAAGATAAACTGCACAACAACTTATGTGATAACCAATACTTGTTTCTTGAATGAGATGATGTTCCAAGTTTTTTAGATTCATAGCTTTTGCTACACGCCAAAATGTCTTATAATTTAGGACGGCTATTTTTCTAGAGTATATGTTAATTTAGCCTACACACCTAGATATATGTTAATTTAGGAAGTAGCTATTTTCCTGGAGCATATATCAGCTCTGATGTGCTAATGATGATATTCTGAGGTGGACTGGGGCTGCAGCCCCGGCAGCAACAGTCTTTCCTCGGCCCGTGTCAGAGTACGCCAACAAAACCAAAATGGCGAAATCACATAGCTTGCTGAATAACACAAATATAAAAGAGGCTCAAAACTAGGTAATGCAATGGAGCTGGTGCATTGTAAGTCAGTATCACAGCTCATGCAGCAAAGGTGCAAAATAGTATGCTCAAACTTTCATATAATCTACTGTGTAGTTCTCGAAAAAAAATCATATAATCAAATAAAAAGAAACCAGACTGTCCTGAATACTGAAATTTGATCCAACCCATAAAACTGAAGCATAGTGGATTGCTGGTGGCATACATGTTGATAATGTCAGAGACCCAGAAAATTACAGGTTAACATGGAAAGCCATCCATCAATATATTCAGAAGCAATAGAAACGAGTAACTCACAAGCTCAGAACTGAAGCAGCAGGCAATACAGACTGCAAGTTGTAAGAAGATCCTGCAACAACCAAAACCGCAAAGCCAGCTCTGGTAGAATCTATGCATATTCATGTTTTACCTGTACACTACATGTACGGCACCGAAAAAAAGATCAAGGACATCCAAATAAAGAGTTACCTGAGTTACAACACGCATTTTGACTTGAAAGGTCATTGATAGTCAGTTGCAATCAGCGAGTATGAAATCATAATCAGTTTTGGTTGGTATTAATTGGCCAACCACAGCACAGAATTGCTCATTAGCCACAACAGAGTAGACGGTAGGAATGAATGCACTCCAGTGATTTGTTCCATTTTCAACACATACATATATATAGAGAACAAAGAATGGGGAGAATTATCAGCCCTACCCTATCGGCTTATTACCATGCTAGTTTACATTTGTGGTAGTTTATAATTACTGATTCTACAAGAAATAGTCAGAAGCTATAGTGTGGCTAAGAATCATCAGCGTTGATGTCTCTGTGTAGCAAAGAAGCCAGCAGCAAACCTTCGGTGGTTCTTATGTGTGGTGGTGCTCCTGGTGCTGCTGCTTCTGCTTCTGAAAGGAGTAAAACCAGCATCCACAGTGCTGGTAGGCGACGAATAGTGCACGCTGCGGCTGCGGCGGAGCCAATGGAGCCTGTCCTTGAGGCGAGGCCGGCAATGTGCATGTCCAACAGAATCACCGGGGAGTGATATCTCAGAAGAGTCCATACCATTCCCAGCCGAAGACACGGGTGGCTGCCGCCGTTGAGGCGGATACCTTGCGACTGGGACGAAGAGGATCTTGCAATGGCGGCGCCCCCTGGCCCTGGGTGGAGGGCGTACCTTGACCTGGAGGACTCGGAGAAGGACCTGTTGAGCAGATGTCCTGCGGGCTTGGCGAGGAAGCCCTTGATTGGGTTCCACCTGAGGCTCCCCGTCCTCCTCTCGACCATGGCAACGCAATTGCTCCCCGCAGAAGCAGCCGCGTTGTTTGGGAGCGAATTAGTAGGAGCTGCAGCAGCTGCTGCTGCGGCGGCGGCGGAGGTTGTGGAGGAGGAGGCATCGAGGGACTGACGGGAGGGTAGGCAGGAGGAATGGTTGGCGGCGGCGGCGTCACAGCAGGCGATCCATTCGCTGCAGGAGTGACGAAGGGAGCGCTTGCGCTGGAGGTGAGGCGGCGGATCTTGGGCGTCGCCGCCACTGGTGGAGGCGGCGGCGTCGGCGTCGGTGCCGGTGCCAGTGTCGGTGCCCTGCTCACGCTCCTCTCCTTGGTCCTCTAGCTGGAAGAGGCGAAGGAGCGTGGTCCTCCCTTCCCCTATCGTCCTCCCCACCGCTCCTGTTGACCCTGTGGAACCAGGAGGCGGGAACTCCTCCTCCTCCTCTAGGTCCTGGTGGAAGGGAAGTGAAGGCGGACGCGGCGGTGGCGGCCGGGAAGGGGATGGGGAGGCCGCAACGACACCAATTAGATTGGTCGCGTGGAGCCTGTCGAGGAGGCAGGCGGAGCAGAAGCCGGTGAAGGGCGGCTCCGACGGGTGCTTGGGGCACCTCCTCCCCATCCCCGACGCAGCATCGCCATCGCCCATCCAGATGGGACGGGATGGGATGGAGGATTCCGCTTCGAATCAAGTGCTTGGATTGGATCCTTGGACTAGCGAGGTGGCGAATTGGCGGCTGGACTGGATGCCGGGGATCAAATGGCGAGGTTTGACTAGGGTTTTGACCGGCGATCTGGTCTGGTGGGTGGAGTAAAAGTGGGGAACGGTCTAGAGAAGCTAGAGGAAGAAGAAGAGAGGGACGAATCGAGTGCAGAGAGCCGTTGCGCCGCGCTCGCGCTCCTTCCTCTCCTCCTCCGCCGTTGGATTGGATCTGGATGGGCGGATGACCAGCATCAGGATCAAGTCACGCTGTGCCATGTGGTCCCCGCCAGGATGACAAGTCCTAATTATCTTGAACACAAGTCATTTTATTAATGGTTTGACCTAGACTATACTAAAAGAACATATTACATCGACCATGCCACTCTTTATTATTAGCTCTAAATATTCAAACTGGCCCAATTTATCTCTAAGAACCGATTTTTTTTATCATCAAATGGTTTTTGTAAATCTATCAAGTTTATAGTCTAAGCAACCTTGCTACATACTTATAACTAGGAGAATACCCCCACACGTTGATGCGGGAAAACTACTGATTTAAAATAAAATTTAACTATTCATACAATTCTTACTAAGTGAGTGATTAATTATTATAAACTAAATGTTAATTAGTCGATGCATTGCACAATGATGTGGATAACTAAATGTATGTCTTATCTAAAAAATGAAAACTAAATGTATGTTAATGGATAATATGTATCGTTGACATATACGTATATCCTAAGTGATAGTGGATTGTTGAGGTGGACACCTTGTGTCGTGGTCGAATATGGCGGATATACCACGGACCACGATAAAATCGTATGGCTCGTGTGGGACTTCGATGGCCTAGCTCAAGGGACACAGGATCTATCTTGGTTCGGGGCAATCGGGCACCCTAGTCCAGTCTCCAGTCGGAGTCACTATGTGGCCGAGCTCAAACGCTCGTATCGGGAAGAATACAAGCTGGTCGAGAGAGGGAGGCTGGCTCTCAAGTCCCCGTGAATGATGTGTGCGAGTGACAATGCCGTGAAGCTCTGTGTGTGTTGAGCTCGAGTTGTGTGTGTTGTGCGAGTTGAGTCACCTCCCTCTCCCTACGGCTTTCGGATCCTTTTATAGTCGCAAGGATTTACAGGGTGCCGTGGGAAGGGCGACGGTGAAAAGAACGGGTAAAAAGTATGGGTCGTGTGAATGCAGAGGCCATCGGCCGTGGTGTGTGTCGTCGTCGTCGTGCATCGCTGACCGCCTCTGTCTTCAGTCTGACTTGCCGAGGCAGGGACGGGAATCTTGCCGACGGGTGAGTACACGAGGCTGGGCGAGTCGCTCGAGTCGTCTTGGGCTTGCTGACTCGATAGCCGTCGTGCATCGATTATACCTCCATCGAGTGCTATGGCAGGGACGCGTCGCCCCCATGGTCGTACTAATGCATCGCTGGCCGGAGGAAAGCAGTGAGCTTGACGAGGCACTGTGGATCGATTCGATGGGTGCCTGCCTGTACGTCTGGCAGAAGGTAATGATTTCTGTCCGTAGTGGTTGGCGAGTGGTGGAGTTGATGGACATTCGCATCCGTCAGAGGTGATGATGGTCGTTGTCAGCACCAAGTCATGGCGCGTAGCCGCAGTGCACTCGATTGCGTTTGGTCGGTGTCGGCTACCATAGCGGTCAAAGAAGGCTGCAGCCAAGCACGACTTGACGGACTCTAAGTCGTGCGAGGCGGAAGGATCGTGCGAGCACTGGGTGAGGGCCAGGCGTCCGCCGACCTCTAGTCCTCGAGACGTCCGCTGACCTCTAGTCACTCGAGACGGAACGGCTGTGCGCCGAGGCCCTAGGCTCGCGGGTGGCGGGGACGATTCTGCGGGTGATGTGGCCGCGGCCTCGCGACTTCTAGGGGGGCGTGGGGACGGGCGGCGTCCGCCGACCTCTTGTCGGCGCGAGGTACTTCTGGTTGGCGTAGGACGGGGGCGGCCGCGTCCGCCGACCTCTTGTCCCACGAGGTCGGCGCGACCTCAAGTCGTGCGGGACGGAGGCCAGCGCGGTCTTTCCGCCTAGTCGCCTGGCGCAAGCCACGTGATGTTGGGCCAGCCTGTCTTGGTGCCGCGCTTGGTTGTTCCGTCCTATAGATCTCGTTGGGGCGGCAATCGCTCGTTGCGAGCCTTAGTCGGGATTCGGGCTCGGCTTATTGGGCCTTTGGCTCTAAATTCTTGTTGGACTGGGTATCTCTGATATTGATGCCCGACACCTTGCATGTCAAGAATATTATTGCTAGTGAACTTTAAATGCAAAGTGATGGTGGGCTGCTGAGGTACCACCTCTTGCATGTCAAAAACTGCCAGTGAGGTTTTTACTTTTACAGGAGTATAAGATAGGATATATAAAAATTGCGATGGCTCTACTGAAGTTCTATTCCTCAAATTAAACCACCTGATGTCATATACTACACATATATCCCTCTCTGGTCTAGTTTCTTTTCTTTTTTTTTTTTTTTGATGCAAAAAGCTGTGAGGGAGATCCCCATAGTGAGATTTTTAGATGAATTATGTTAAAAAGAAGAGTCCAGAGTATATACAAACCTGAGTTAACTAAAACTATCAAGATGGGTTTTCTGTATTTTGACACCTAAGAATGTAAAAATAATTCTTAAAATTGAAAGAATTGTTGTATAATATAAGCACTATTATCACAATATATATCAAAAAAAAATAGTTTAGGTATTGTGTGGTGATCTTTTCTCGTGCAATGTAACTCTCAGACAAGCATGTTAGAAAGTTGATATGTTGTTGAGAGAGAGGTAAGTCAGATTGATTTTTTTCTTCCTTTTGCAATTGAGCTATTAAGGTGGGGATGTGTAGGTGTTCCTCCAATGCTAGAAGGGCGCTCGTATGTCCAACGTTCCATCTTAGATATAAGTTCAAGGTAGGCTTAAGGCCGGGGGTAGAAAGGCTGATCAAAATTTTTATTTGCAGCTATATATTCAATGTAGAAGAATTTGAATTCTAAAATCGAAGGTGCATAATATAAGACTTCTTGGCTCTTGTCCTTTTTTTTTTTTTTTTTTTTTTGAATGGATACATCATTCAGTTTGGCACTTGCTTCTAACGGATAACCTTGTCGTTGTGTAAAACTTCCAAATTAATTAAGCTCCCACGCTGCGATGAGAGAGTGCCTTCTATGAAGAATTCCAGATTGTGCACGCTGCTTATTGCCTATGCCAACCGCTTTGTCAATGGCAAATTGGTATATATCCCAAGTGAAAAGTTAATGGAGCTCAAGCACTCCGGTCCAATTTATTGTAAGATGTTATTTTAACCTGGCACGGTCTTCTGGATTATACGTTGACTTAGGTGATTTTTTTACTGTGATTTTAATAGCTGAGGTGAGAAATGGTTTTGCAGTTGGTGGAAAAAAATAGACTCAATCCTATATATAGGACACATATTCTATTTCATCGTATCACCCATAAATAATCTCTTAAGACATGCATCGCTCGCTCTCTAATAGTTTTCATTCTCAAAAATTACTGTCACCATAGCAATACGGGGAGATTTCAACTACTTTATATATATAATAAATAGTATATTCAGAGAGACCATCGAGATATGAAGCCAAGGCACAGCATTTTAATTTCCTAATGTTAAAGTCAGTACATCGATCAAGCGACTAGCTATGTAATAACTGAATCGAAGAGACATGCATACACATATGGCTAATTGATCCTAGATAGACATGCATCTGACTGCTGCTACTACTACTAGGTAGAGAACTAATTGAGAGAGAGGGAGACTGGAGCCTTCATCTCGATCTATCCTTGAGCTAGCTTACAGATAGGCGCCCGGCTCAGCTCTCGGATTTAATTTATGGACCATGCATGCATTGCACAGACGATGCACCCGGCCGTATACGTGTCTGTGATGGAGGGAAGCTAGGATGAAGAAGAGACACCCAGCCTGAGCTCAAGGTCGAGATCGCCGTCAGCAGCACCACCTGCTGGAGCATGCGCAGTAGGGGTAGTAGAACAAGTGGCTGCAGCAGTAGCGTTGCAGTTGATGCACACCACTCCAGCACCCAGCTCCATGGACGACGGGTTGTCAGCACCATCACGACGATCATTGTTGCTGCTGCTGCTGGGGTACTGATGTGGTGGCGGATAGTTGAGGTTGGGAATCACCATCATCATCGCCGGCGGCGGTGCCCTGGCCGGTGGTGGAGGCTGAGGAGCGGGAGGAGGTGAGCCGCCGTGCCTGAGCCTTGCCCTGTCCCTCCTGTGGACATTCATGTGTCCCCCGAGTGCCTGCGCGGACCTGAACTCCCTCTTGCAGAAGCTGCAGGGGTAGGATCGCGGTGGCCAGGTGAAGCTGCAGCTGCTGCTGCTGTAGCTCCACCGTGACGACGATGCGGCTGCCGCCTGCTGCTGCTTCTTCATGCTCTCCCTCTCATCCATCTAGATCTAGCTCTGCTGCTGAGACGATACTATGGTGGAATGCTTTCCTAGGTGCATACGCAGGTAATGGCCGGTATTGCAGCTGGATGGTAGTAGTGACTAGCTAGTGAGTGGAATGAAACGCCCGGCGGTACGTGTTGCTACCTATTTGTACAACCGGTCATGGATCGGCCGGATTGATGGTCGTCGTCATTTATCATATCGTGCACTGCAGGATCGACTCGCACTCACGTACTCACTCTCACAATCTCTCTACTGAACTGCTATCATGGCGCGCGTTGGACTAGCTTGACTGGATGGGTTACACGGACTCGCTCCCTCTCTCTCTGCACACACACACAGACAGAGAAAAAGTGCGAGGGAGTCCGGGCCATGAACACACAACGCAGATCGAGGAGGCACTGTAGATGGGACGATATCGTCGTGCATTCATTCTACCATGTAGCAGTTGCATTTCACTGTTGTGTGATGGATGACTACATGTACATGTGAGCTGGATGATCGAGTGAGGAGAGATCGAACCCGAAATAGACCCTCGTCTCTCTCTCGTTTGTCAAAGGGTGAGCAGTGAAAATCTTTCCTTGCACAACAAACTGCAACTGCAGGCTTGGCGTGGCCCTCAGCAGCAGCACGCACCACTGACCAGTCCGTCGTCCTCTTTGACCACTGCACATTCACATGCACGTGCACATCACTGCTCTGCGCGCTTGCAATTCCCTGCCTCGCTGCCGTAGCTTAGACTATGTTCAACTGTGGAGCATGCATCATATATATATCATATCCCACCGACCAACTGAAATACCACACATACTAGCTGCTTCTGCTTCAATTATTCAAATCAACTTGCAAATTAAGCTATATCCATATATACTATGCCCAGTTTAGAGAGACGATATACCATACCAGCATGGAATGGACATAGGAGTATACATGAATGACAGAATGGACATATCATTCTGATATTCAAATTCTTGTGGTCGACCGTGTGTGCAATGATGAGAGGGAGAGCAGAGAGAGATCAACGGTAAGTATACGAAAGGCCCAAATGTTCATTATGACACCAAATTAAAAAGCACATGGTAAAAATATGAGCCCTTCTACGATACTTGGAATTGCCTCCTGTTGCTTCCGATTGCCTTCAGAAAATATCTATTTTGTTAATTAAGGGTAATAAGGTCATTATGTGGTCCTCTCGATCCCCCGCCAGCCCGTCCTCGTCTCAGCCACGGCCCGACCTTCCTCTCACAGCCCGGACCCCACGACGCTCTCTCGCCGTCCCTCTCGCCCTCTCAAAGTCAGCGCCGCCGCCCTCGACAGCGTAAGCGCCGGCGGCCTTGCCCCCCGCATCCGCCCCGTATACTCACGCTGGGCATATCAAACCTGAGGTCGGGCACTGTCCACAAGTCTGCAGATGGCCGTGGACATCCCGACGAACACGGGCACACCTGAGGTCGACAAGTCTGCAGATGGCCACGCCGACGACAGCGCCATGGATGTCAGTAGGAGGGTCACCGGAACGCTTCTTGTGTGCACGATGGCTGCTGTCGTTGTGGGTAACTACGTGTGGTGAATCGCCACTGAATTCAAGTGGATCGAAGCTCTGCTGACACTACCGCTGGTGATCATGATGCTCTTCGTACTCTTCTTTCTCTGCTTAGTAGTCTCCGACAGGCTGCCATGCTTAGCAGAGGGCCAGAGGCCTTGCCGCTCATCAATTGTGCCAAGATGAAGGCGAGAGATGATGTAAGCAGGACCAATCCTGGATCTCACCATTCGACTCTCTCGTGACGATGAAAGCAGTCAGATGAAGAAAGGAGGGTTACCATTTTACCCTTTATAAAAAAAAGAATTACAAGAATGCAATTACCGCCCATTCTTAATCCCTCCATTTTGTGGAGGCAACAGAGAAGCGATTTTGCTTCTATGGTCCCCATCGTCATAGACACACCATGAGGCAAATTTTGCCTCCCGCTTTTTACCTCCCATTGCCTACCGCCTTTATAGCCGTCGGATCGACCGCTCTCGGTCGATATGAGCCATTGATTTTTTCTCTCAATTATTGTAGAAAATTTCTAAAAATATATATTATGGTATATTATACTAATATCTTGGCACTGATCTTTTCTATAAATGATTTATTCAGAGACATAGGGAGTACATATTGTTTGATTTACAGGACCAATAAGCTCTAGAACTAGGACACAAGAATATAGATGAAACTAGTAGTAATGTTGCTCATACCTTCGTTGGACGAGTTAGCCATTGGGCTAGCTGATGACCCATGCCAGCTTCAAGCAGGAGAAATGTTGTATAAAATCGAGAGGCTTGGAAAAACCCTTCCTAGTAGGACATTAACTACAATATGAGTGTCTTAGCCCAGTTGTATATTCACTAGAATAAGTAGGCCTAGGGGTGTCTATCCATCTATCTTGCTTGTTGCACATTGGGTGGGTGGGTGGGGATTTCTCTGCCAACAATGATGGCTACTTGGTCAAGTCCTTGCCTCTAATCAAGTCAACGGACAGACCAAGTTGTTGTTGGTCCTTGGAGGTCTTCCTGATGACAACTTGCCATTCACAATGGGCACGCACTGGTTCAGCACACGACTAGTTTGCACTTTTCATACTTTGTTCTTATATCAATCCAACATATACTTTGCTAGAGCTTGACTCTTCTTGGCTTCCTTCCTTCATCTTCCTTGGGTTGGGCTCCTTTGGTGTCTAACCTTTTACACACACACACACACACACAGAGAGAGAGAGAGAGAGAGAGAGAGAGAGAGAGAGAGAGAGAGAGGTGTTGCCGCCTCGTCAAACAGGTGGGGCGAAGAGGTAGGAGGGATGGACAACTCATTGCCTGCGTGTTTGTGCCTTTCAACAAACTAGACCATTAGAGTGGACTTAGGCTATAACTAGGCATGTGATCGATAGATTGTTAGTAAGTGAACAACATTGACAAACTTTGTAGTTCTTAACAACTAAATTTTCGTGGACATGGAATTTGACGATGATTATGTGTGTAACGTTGATGCCTTAATGCTGGCCCGTCACAATTAGTAAGTCAACCCACCGTCACTTGTCTAGGCAGCCCAATTAATATATGGGTACGCAGTGTTGCTCGATGAAAATATATATGGTGATAGGAGATGGACATGGGATGTGGCAAGGACCAGCATTTGATTTGGACATGGATGTTTCTCGATCAAGGACCTATTTTTAGTAATAAATAAAGAAAATGTGTGGACCAAAGCATCCAATTTGAGATTTAACCTTCTTGTAGAGATGAGGATTAATTAAGTGGTGTATAATATGGGGGTTCTTCTTCCATTTGATGGTAGCGTTTGAGGGCTCTTTGTGCATATAGGGCGTGTTTGGATTGAGACCTGGATAAAAGTGCCTGGCCTGTAGGGTGACTGGGTGTTGCCTGTGTCGTGTTTGGATGCAGCCCTGGTGAGATGTCTTTCCAGGGCATCGCCCCGAACCGCAGGCACCTAAAGCTTGGTCGCCTGGTTGCAGCTGCTGGGTTACTGGACTAATCACCCGTTCTCATCACTTGTTGCCTCTGCGTACACGAAATTTCATCGGATAAAAAACGTACATCAATAAACCTGCACTAGTCACGAGTCCAAATTACGTTCTTTTTTTAGAAACAGATTACGTCCTTTTTTCAGTGGTCTACTAGTACCAATAAACGTGCACTAGCACCATGTACACACTGTAATTCCTCGTGACGTCTTTTCCTCGACATTTTGCAAATAGGTAGGAAATCTATTAATTTTATTTGTAATTTTAAATATATTATTAATTGATAAAATATGTGGATAATTTTATTTATCATTGTTTATATGTAATAATAGTAATCATGTATGTTTTAAAATGGTATTATATCTTTTATTA
>JADLZK010010537.1:0-196303 GCA_015847255.1 Hyparrhenia diplandra
TCTTTTTGGATATACCCCATTTTTCTTTTTTGGATATACCCCATCTTTTTTTGAGCAGGTTATTTATAGTCGACTGCTCTGACTTTCCCTCGCTATCGGGCGGGAGGTACCTCAGCCCGGGGTCTCTGAGCCGGATCCTTCAACATTCCACAATAGGTCTTGATGATGATGATTGCCGGGTGTGTTGTTGCTTGTACCCAATGAATGGGCACTTTACCGCCTTGTCCTTGATATGGAAGACGATGAAACCCTTCCCCGGTGATGTGACCTTAGCGATATAAAGAAATGGTCTCCCCGAGGAGGAGAGACACATCTTCCTTTGGGCCCATATCCGGGACCACAAAGTGCGCGGGGATGTATTCATCTTGGATTTTGATCAACATGTCTTCCGTATTCCCCTCGCCGCCTTGTTGATTGATGCGCCATTTGAGGACGAATTTAGCGGGAGTAAGTGTTCCTCGGTGGATTTTGTTGAGGTGGCCTTGGACATCACGTTGATATCGGCCCCCAAGTCACAGAATGCATTGGCAAAATTATGGGGGGCCAATGGCACAGCTGATGATCGGACGCCCGGGATCTCCCTTCTTGGCAATGAATGGCGAGTCCACGGGGATCTTCTTCGGCTCTGCAGGTTGATGAGCCTCGGAGATATCAGTGTTAACCGACTCGTGTGGGACCTCGGGTTGCCACAGGGATCCTTCCCCGAGTCGTTGATCGCACCCAGAACACCCAACTGGGCTAGTCTTGTGTCTCTATCATCTTGTTGAAGGCCGAGTTGGTTCTTCACGGCCCGGCGTCAACCCTTCAAGCTGTTATTCACACCTTCCAAGATCTTGTCTTGGTGGCTCATCTTTTGGTGAGATTTTCGTTAATTTTTGCGGCCCGGTGCGAAGTCCTTGGTGGCGGCTGACCCGGGGTTGTAGTTGGAGTTGTATCCCCGGGTTGCCTTGGAAGGGCGGCTGGGTAGTTGTTCCGGCCTCTTTGCGGTTGGTGATACCGTTCTTTGTTGTTGATGAAGGCGGCTTCTTCACGGGTCTCGGGGGCAGTTATCCCCTGAGTGGCTAACCTTACCACACGTCTCACAGGTCGTGGCGTACAGGGCAGGACTGGCGGGTAGTAGCATACGTCTGGCGGCTCCTCCGGCCTCTTGACGGAGGTCCATTTTTGCGGCAAGCATATCCGTCTCCTTCGCGGTATGCATGCCTTTTTGTTTTGGCCGGGGCTCGTCTTCGCCCGGCTCGATTTGCCACCATCTTATCAATCGGGGCTGTTGCACGATCGATGGTGGCGATAGAAATGCGCCACCAGCAGGCGGCGTCGAGTGTGCCTTTGATATGGCCGTGAGACCATTGTAGAAAGCCCCGGAGCACCGGCCCGGTTCTCCATCCCATGGTGCGGGCATGCCGAATGTATTTCGCAGCCTTTCCCACGCCTCGGGATGGGTTCCATTGATGTCTGCTGGAAATTGGCGATTCTTCCCCTCGGGGCATTGGTTTGCCCATGGGGAAGAACTTGGCGAGGAACGCCCGCGAGCACAAATCTAATGTGCGGCGACTTCCTTGTCCTTGTAGAACCTTTGTTTCGCCTTCCCACGAGGGAGGAGGGAACAGGCGGAGCCTCGATGACGCGTCGTAGCGACATCTTTGATGACTATTGTATCGCCTGACTCAAGGAAGTGCTGGAGATGAGCATTTGTGTCCTCATTTCGGCGTCCGCCGAGAATGGGTGGCACCATGGTGATCGGCCAGTCTGGCTTCGAAGTTTTTATCCGCCCACGTTCACCGTCGGCCCGGTGGGGCACGTTGGTGACGGCGGGAGTTAATCGCGCGGCGATTTGGGGCCATGGCTTGAGTTGCGGTTGGTGCGGGATGTCGGTCTCTCGTATCGGTGTTCGGTGAAGAAGAAGCGGTCGTGAGACCGGTTCTTCCTTAGGAGTGCCTACGGATCGGGAGATGAAGTTTTCGGTAGGAGGAACCCCGACATACACTATCTGTTTTCATCCACAACAGGAGAAAACATAAAAAGATTAGCCCTGTATGAGCAAATGGTATCCACGCATTACGTTCATATTCATAGCCGACTATTTATTATATATTTTTTTCACAATGCCTTCCCGGCAACGGCGCGAGAAATGCTTGTTGGCATTTCTTAACGCAATCAAAGGAAGCAGTATAAAACCCATCCCCAATAAGAGCGTCGAATGCGCATTTGACATTCCCAAGTAAACCACCATGTCGGTGATCCGAAATGGGCGTCAATCCGGATAGATCTTGCCATCTTAGATATTCATCATAGCGCACGGATCTATCATTGTAGCATTTCACCAGGAAGTATTCGGGGTATCATTATTTATATTTTCCCAAAGGAAGGCATGTGATTAATAAATTAGCATGGCATTTGAATAGAGGAACATGTGTTTGCTTAGACCAAAATGTTCATAACGGGGGGGTAAGCAATAACGGTTCATGGATAGTGTGACACACACTTAAGAATCCACCAACGAAAAGGATAAAGAAAATAGATAAAGAATAAATGAATAAATGAATAACCTAATGGAGTAGTTCTAATGTATCTAGTCATGGCCATACAAATGAATAGTTAGGATCATATGCAAACCGATTTAGTCGTGGTTAGGTCTAGGATAACGGGGAGACTCCACGGATACCATACGGCCCGATAGGAAGCATTTCTGAACTCCTACAAAGACAAAGTAACGTGGGGGATTTCAAGGGGACGGTCAAGGCTTGTCACGACCAAGCGCGCCTACCCCCTCAACCGTGGCATGCACTCATATCCGCAGTGTCGTAATACCCGAGAGCACCATGCCCGCATATTAGAGCACTACTCTTGTCCCCCGGGATCCCCACTCGTCGAATGGACGGACTAGAACAAGAGCAAACCCGAAGGAACAACGAACCGATATCCCACCTCTAATCAAGTTAGGCATATGATGATCGATGAAGAAATGTGATGAACATGTCGAGATTATGATATGTAAACTATATGCTAGTTCATATACCAACACAAGAACATGAACAAAACTATACTCTAGTTCATAAGTTAGGCCAAGAACATAGATATAAGACTTGCAAATAGAAGAATGCTCCATAGAGTAGATGTATTACCAAAGCACTTTCTTCTAGGAGACAAGCCCTCCTTGTAGCTCTTCTACTCCAAGTGTTAACTAAGAAAGAATAAAGAAGAAGAAAGAAGAAGAAAGAAGTAGAAGAAGAGAGAGAGGTAGAGGTGGTAGAGAGAGATTCTTGGTTTCTTTGGACTCCAAGTGGTGTGTGTTGAGAGAGGGAGAGAGGGGCCTACTTATACACTTGGAGGAGGGGCCTAAATGCTAAAATACACCAAAACCGACATGGAAAACCTTCCTTACGTGCGCAAACCGACCAACGCGGGCGGGAAACCCCGTTTGGAAAGTGCACAAACCGCCTCCCGAGGCCGGGCTTAAACCGCCTCGGGAGGGTGTGGCCGCACCAGGTGGTCTTGTGGCGGCACCCCACAGGCTCGGCCTGGCCGGGTCTCGGTGGGGTGTCGTCTTTCGCCTTCGAAAGTTGTGGGCCGGGCTGTGCTCGGCCCGCATTTGATGTTTTGGGTCGATTTGCTCTTGGGCTTGGATTTTTGTAATAATGCGCTATCCCTAAGGCGTACTTTGGTCGACATTTTCCACTTGCTTTTTATTATAAATCTGCAAAATAAAATACAAGACACTACAAAGTGGAATTTATTAGTGATAAAAGTATATGAGTATAAAAGGTTTAATTTTACTCCCTTTATGGTAGTAAGTTGTGGGGAAAAATATGTCGTTGGTTACCGTCAACAAACTCCCCTAAGCTTACCCCTTTTGCGTCCTCGAGCAAAGAGATAAGTACTTGGTTGTTGATCGGGAGTTGCTACTATGCTGATTACGTTTTTACAAGTGCCGGGGTTATAATAAGATTTTTACTATAGTTTGAATAAAATGGCATCTTTTTTCCCACCCTTTATTACCTTTCATCGTAGCGGGGCTTTTCGGCTTTTCTCAAAGCCTTGGGCGGTTGCCGATAGAATGGTTATAATGAGAGGTGCTTATCATTCATCCTTTTGATCAACCTTTTATCCAGGATTTTTTTATTTCGATAATATTTATTTCTTTTCGAAAGCATGGGCTTTATTGCTATATATATATATTTTTTGGAGAGGTGGGCTCTGCTCGCCTAGACTTTTGTCTTTTATTTCCTCTCTTTTCTTTTTTTTCTTTCTTTTTTTTTAGAGATGTGGGCTCTACTCGCCCTCGGACACTTGTCCATTATTCATCTCATATATATATATATATATATATATTTTAGCATAGCCCAAAAACATTTCTCTTCTTTTTTTTTAAGCATAGATTCCGGATGTCGGGTTTCTCTTTTGGACGAAGTCATAGCAAATCCATTCCTACCATATCATATTTGGCAACAACTTAGACTAGATAGAGCATATGCAACCCACATGAATCGGGTTTTTTTCGGGATGAGTTTTAGAATTAGCCACTAAACCCAAACTTTAGAGAACTTCGAATTATAAACTAGGCACGAGGCAAAGCATAAGACAGAGCAACTATTCATCATTTCAACAAGGGACTAAGACTAAACATTTTATAGCTCATATATGTAAGCATTAAGGCACAAAGAAGAGCTACTTATTCTATTTTTGGATTTTTTTTTTAGTTTTAGTTTTTTTTTCGATGCAATGTTCTTGAAATGTAAACATGCTAAAATAAAATAAAATTTGATGGAATTAAATATGCAATGCAATGATACGTGGGGGTCCTCCCCAAGCTAGCTGGAGGCCTACTGATCGGGATCGAAGCCTTGGTACCTCAGAATGCTTCCTCGCGTGCATGGTGAGTAGCCATGTTGGACTCCAATTGGGTCCATCTCTGGCGACTCTGCTGCTCCCGGTTCTATTTGCCCTTTGTCGGGTATTTTTGCACATGGGAATTGAGCGTATGCTCAATGTTCCTAGTGCGGACGCCGAGGTGTCTGCTGCTGGATCCCGATAGCCTCCACCCCTTGTGGTGGCCGCCGTCTTGGGCCCCGGGTGGGGGCATATCGTCGAGCCGTCATCCAAGTCATATCTGTTGGCCCTCCATGCCGCCAGATCTCCTTCGGGCCACTCGATGGTGCTTGACCGAGGCGAGGCGGCTCCCACCTAGGATCATACCGGGTATTACCCCCGGAGTCCCCATAGGGTGAGGCCATCTTTGCTGGGAACTTGGTGTAGGCCGTGGGCGTCTGCCGTGGCGTGAAGTGGGGCAGGTGGGAGGAGGATCCGACCTCGGTCTCCTAATATTGCGTGAAGAACTGATGGGGGTATCTTTCTCGCCAAGCTATCCGCCAGCCTCGAGCTCAAATGTTAGTGCCCGGCTTTTATACAAATCGTAAGTCCGGGTTAGGTAACCGAACTATAGTCGCATAGCCGGGGAAAAGATGACCAAGCTCATTGGATGGTAAAACCTTAATTAAGTGCCCCTCGCACTAGTCGCGCAAGAACAGTCCAATAATCTCGGGTGTGGAAATGTACTCTATCCGTTGATTTTCCAAAGCCCCATCGCGAGAAGCGAGGCGTGTGATGAGAGATGTGCAGGTGGCAGAACAAACAACTTTTGTGATAATATGTAAAATGTTCCACGCACATCTCTACCCTTTGGAGCTACCTTAACCTTGTGGACAACAACATAGAGTAATTTTAATTCAACCTCATTTACCCATCTAACCCCGTGTCTAGGGAACAAAGTCAACGAGATCCGGCGGTGGATAAATCTAAGTGATGGGTGATGGATACGTGGAGTGGCGAGGTTTGAAAGCACCGGCCTCATGTGCACCGGATATCTCCTCCCAAAAGTGGTTTCGACAAAGCCGGGGGAGAGCAAGCATCTATATTTATTGCACATCTACAATGAAACCCCAAGAACGAGCTAGGTCCACCCATGTAACGTGATAAAGTGTACCAAAGAGGCGGAAAGAAATTCCTAGCTGATCCTCTACTAGTGTGCATAAAAACTGAATTGTTAGGAGGCGAGAACCTTCCTCCTCGAGGGGGAATGTCGGGAGTTCATCGTCCATACCTCGTTTGTTCGAGGAGGTCGGGGGTCGATTCAGGCGTGTGTTGGAACACACGATCCTTGAGTAGGAGATATGCTTGCATCACCCGTCCTTCCCGAAGGTCGAGGTGCGGGCGTCGGCTTCGTTGATTGCTTGGGAGCTTGAGCTTCTTCCTCCCCGGTGCAGCATCTTCTTGCATGGGAGAGGCTTCGAGGTTGTCGGTTGAGGGCGGAGCTTGTGCTTGTATGTCGTGAGCTCTGTCTTGACGACCGCCTCAACCCGTGAAGATTCTCGGCTTTCTTCATGGCTCTTTGCAAAAAGCGATTGAGCGAGACCTCGGGTGTGCAAGGGTTAGTTGAAAGTATGAACTTTCACACCCGCAATCTTGCTTTCGGCACAATGTTTTTGGTGGAGAAAATGGAGTGTAGAACAAGCGGGAGAGAGTGTGAGAGTGAAAGAGAGTGAAAATGAGGGGTGAGAGCTCTCACACCGGTGCTCGGGCTATTTATAGCCGAGCGCACGGCCGAGGGCTGCCTCACACAACGGCTAGGAGCCGTTGGCGAAGGCGGGCCCCGGCGGCCGCCCGCTGGGTGCGGCCGCACCTGGGGGTGCGCGCGCACCCCGCCCGGGGCCGCTGGCTGCCCGGCTTTGGCGGTTGTGTCCAACGGTCACGAAAAGTTCGTGGCCGTTGTGTGCTCATCTTTGGTTCGGCCGTTTCCTCTCCTTTTGAATTTCTCCAAAAATTTTCAAATATAAATTTATTTTTAAATAGAAAAATTATTTTAAAAAATATTTTTGTATATACTTTTTATGTATAAAATATTTTTCTTTATTTTTCATAAAAGAATTTATTTTATTTATGAAAATTTTTATTTTTAGTTTTCCAAAATATTTTGTTAATAAAAATATTTTATGAAACACATAAATATATAAATATATATATATAGATTTTTTTTTTTTTTTTCTTTTCGAATATACCCCATTTTTTTTTTTCTTTTTGGATATACCCCATTTTTTTTCTTTTGGATATACCCCATTTTTTTTTTCTTTTTCGATATACCCCATTTTTTTTTTTCTTTTTGGATATACCCCATTTTTTTCTTTTTGGATATACCCCATTTTTTTTTTCTTTTTGGATATACCCCATTTTTTTTTTTTTTTGGATATACCCCATTTTTTTTTTTCTTTTGAGCAGGTTATTTATAGTCAGCCTGTCTGACTTTCCCCTGCTTACTGGCGGGAGGTACCTGCTCCGGGGGTCTCGGAGCCAGATCCTTCAACATTCCACACCGGTCTTGATGATGATGATTGCCGGGTGTGTTGTTGCTTGTACCCAATGAATGGGCACTTTACCGCCTTGTCCTTGATATGGAAGGCGATGAAACCCTTCCCAGACTGATGTCGGCCTTGGCAAGTATAAAGAAATGGTCTCCCGGGGAGGAGAGACACATCTTCCTTTGGGCCCATATCCGGGACCACAAAGTGCGAGGGATGTATTCATCTTGGATTTTGATCAACATGTCTTCCGGTATTCCCTCGGCCGCCTTGTTGATTGATACGCCATTTGGAGGGCGCAATTTGGCGGGGAGTAAGTGTTCCTCCGTGGATTTTGTTGAAGGTGGCCTTGGACATCACGTTGATATGGCCCCCAAGTCCGAGAATGCATTGGCAAAATTATGGGGGCCAATGGCACGGTGATGATCGGACGTCCGGGATCTCCCTTCTTGGCAATGAATGGCGAGTCCACGGGGATCTTCTTCAGCTCTGCGGGTTGACCGAGCCTCGGAGATATCATGTTAACCGACTCGTGTGGGACCTCGGGTTGCCACAGGATCCTTCCCGAGTCGATTGAGCGGCACTTAGGCAATCTGGGCTAGGCGTGTCTCTATCATCTTGTTGAAGCCGAGTTGGTTCTTCACGGCCGACGTCAACCCTTCAAGCTTGTTATTCACACCTTCCAAGATCTTGTCTTGGTGGCTCATCTTTTTTGGTGAGATTTTCGTTAATTTTGCTGGCCCGGTACCGGGTCAGCCGGTGTGGTGACCGGGGTTGTAGTTGGAGTTGTATCCACGGTTGCCTTGGAAGGGCGGCCTGGATCGGTTGTTCGACCCTCGCTGCGGTTGGTGATACCGTTCTTTTTGTTGTTGATGAAGGCGGCTTCTTCACGGGTCTCAGGCGGTTATCCCCGAGTGGCCAACCTTACCACACGTCTCCACGGGTCATGTGGCGTGCGTGGCGTAGGATCGGGCGGTTGGGTAGTAGCATCGTCTTTGCGCTCCTCCGGCCTCTTCGGCCCGGCGAGGTCCATTTTTGCGGCAAGCATATCCGTCTCCTTCACGGTATGCATGCCTTTTTGTGTTTTGGGCGGGCTCTGTCTTCGCCCCGGCTCGATTTGCCACCATCTTATCAATCGAGGGCTGTTGCCCGATCGATGGTGGCGATAGAAATGCGCCACCGGCCCGGCGTCGAGGTGCCCCTTTGATATGGCCGTGAGACCATTGTAGAAGTTACGGAGCACCGGCCCGGTTCTCCATCCCATGGTGCGGGCATGCGGAATGTATTCTGCGCAGCCTTTCCCACGCCTCGGGATGGGTTCCATTGATGTCCGGCGGAAATTGGCGATTCTTCCCCTCGGGGCATTGGTTTTGCCCATGGGGAAGAACTTGGCGAGGAACGCCCGCGGAGCACTTGGCCCACGTCTTGGCGACTTCCTTGTCCTTGTAGAACCATTGTTTCGCCTTCCCCACGAGGGAGAAGGGGGCAGGCGGAGCTTTGATGGCGTCTGTAGCGACATCTTTGATGACTATTGTATCGCCGCGACTCAAGGAAGTCTTTGGAGATGAGCATTTGTGTCCTCGCTCGGCGGATCCCAGGAGAATGGGTGGCCTGCACCATGGTGATCGGCCAGTCTGGCTTTCGAAGTTTTTATCCGCCACGTTCACCGTCGGCCCGGTGGGCGCGTTGGTGGAGCGGGGAGTTAATCAGCAGCGGCTTCCAGGCCATGGCTTGAGTTGCGGTTGGTGCGGGGATGTCGGTCTCGGCCGGTGTCGGTGTTCAGCTGAAGAAGAAGCGGTGCGAGGCCCGGTTCTTCCTTAGGAGTGCCTACGGATCGGAGATGAAGTTTTCGGTAGGAGGAAGCGACATACACTATCTGTTTTCATCCACAACGGGAGAAAACATAAAAGATTAGCCCTTTGTATGAGCAAATGGTATCCACGCACACAGTTCATATTCATAGCCGACTATTTATTATATATTTTTTTCACAATGCCTTCGGCAACGGCGCCGAAAATGCTTGTTGGCATTTCTTAACGCAATCAAAGGAAAGCAGGTATAAAACCCATCCCCAATAAGGCGTCGAAATGCGCGTGACATTCCCAAGTAAACCACCATGTCGGTGATCCGAAATGGAAGCGTCAACCGGGATAGATCTTGCCATCTTAGATATTCATCCGCAAAGCGCACGGATCTATCATTGTAGCATTTCACCCGGGAAGTATTCAGGGTATCATTATTTATATTTTCCCAAAGGAAGGCATGTGATTAATAAATTAGCATGGCATTTGAATAGAGGAACATGTGTTTGCTTAGACCAAAATGTTCATAACGAGGGGTAAGCAATAACGGTTCATGGATAGTGTGACACACACTTAAGAATCCACAAACAAAAGGATAAAGAAAATAGATAAAGAATAAATGAATAAATGAATAACCTAATGGAGTAGTTCTAATGTATCTAGTCATGGCCATACAAATGAATAGTTAGGATCATATGCAAACTGATTTAGTCGTGGTTAGGTCTAGGATAGAGGGGAGACTCCCTGGATACCATATGGCCCGATAGGAAGCATTTACGAACTCCTACAAAGAGGAGCGAACGTGGGGGGGATTTCAAGGGGCCGGTCAAGGCTTGTCACGACCAAGCTGCCTACCCCTCAACCGTGGCATGCACTCATATCCGCAGGTGTCGTAATACCCCGAGCACCATGCCCGCATATTAGAGCACTACTCTTGTCCCCCGGGATCCCCACTCGTCGAATGGACGGACTAGAACAAGAGCAAACCCGGAAGGAACAACGAACCGATATCCCACCTCTAATCAAGTTAGGCATATGATGATCGATGAAGAAATGTGATGAACATGTCGAGATTATGATATGTAAACTATATGCTAGTTCATATACCAACACAAGAACATGAACAAAACTATACTCTAGTTCATAAGTTAGGCCAAGAACATAGATATAAGACTTGCAAATAGAAGAATGCTCCATAGAGTAGATGTATTACCAAAGCACTTTCTTCTAGGAGACAAGCCCTCCTTGTAGCTCTTCTACTCCAAGTGTTAACTAAGAAAGAATAAAGAAGAAGAAAGAAGAAGAAAGAAGTAGAAGAAGAGAGAGAGGTAGAGGTGGTAGAGAGAGAGATTCTTTGGTTTCTTTGGACTCCAAGTGGTGTGTGTTGAGAGAGGGAGAGAGGGGCCTACTTATACACTTGGAGGAGGGGCCTAAATGCTAAAATACACCAAAACCGACATGGAAAAAACCTTCCTTCGTGCGCAAACCGACCAACGCAGGGGCGGGAAACCCCGTTTGGAAAGTGCACAAACGCGCCCCGAGGTTGGGGGAAAACCGCCTCGGGGAGGGTGTGGCGCACCGGGTGTGGTTGCAGCGCCCCACAGGCTCGGCGGCCGGGTCTCGGTGGGGGGTGTCGTCTTTTCGCCTCTGAAAAGTTGTGGGCGGGCTGTGCTTGGCCCGGATTTGATGTTTTGGGTCGATTTGCTCTTGGGCTTGGATTTTTGTAATAATGCGCTATCCCGGAAGGCGTACTTTTGGTCGATTTTCCACTTGCTTTTATTATAAATCTGCAAAATAAAATACAAGACACTACAAGTGGAATTTATTAGTGATAAAAGTATATGAGTATAAAAGGTTTAATTTTACTCCCTTTATGGTAGTAAGTTGACGGAAAAAATATGTCGTTGGTTACCGAGTCAACGGTTGGGCTCTATAGCCCCCTATCGATCAAAATTACACGAGCCCTACCTAATAAGCCCCCACCTAAATTTTTATTCATAATTACATAGATTAGGAGGGCTAAGATGTATTTGAGATTGATCGGCCCGTCCTATTTTTTTTCCGCCGTCGCGATTATTCTTTGCTACCGCCTTGCTACCCGAGAAATGAGTAGCTTTCCTAGGTTTTTTTAACCCCATCGTGTAACCCATTATCCACATCTTGAATATTGTACAAAAAATATATTGTGCGCATGGAGTTAGCGAGTGCACCTCCGCCCCATAATGTTTCTCTATTTACTTCCTCTGTACATCTTGATCATCAAGATTTCCCTTCTTTGATACTTTCTTCCGCACTCTGCACCGATGTATCTCTATTTGCCTCGATCCTCTATATGGCCTATAGTCATCAAGATTCCTTCCTTTCTGACACTTTCTTTTCGCACTCATGCCTCATTTATCTCTACTCTATACAACTACCATCAATGGGGCCCACTTATAATTTTATCTAAATACTAGAGAATTCCCGCACATTCTTTGCGGGTAGGAAAGGGTATTGTTAAAGGATTGAATTATTGTCTTTGTTTAATCTCAAAAAAAAAAAAAAAATTGTATGTCGTTGTGAAATCGGATCACAATTAGCTATTGAGCGTAATTACTTTGCTTGTGCAGGTTAGAAACAAAGTTAGTAACGAAGAACTTAAATGTATGAAATAGAGTATATACTCATTTGCATAAAGATTATTTAATCTTATGTTTAAACTCCAAGTTTGAACCAATATCGAATAGAAATATTTAGATATGTTGGACGGGTGACAACTTACGGTAATGTAATAAAACATATATAATAATTTATTTGAGGAAATCCTTGGTAGATGATTTAATCTCTTGAACTTCGTCCTTCACGCGTCATATCCTGGCGCGTTGCCGTACATGACCGAGCGAAGTGCATGTGGATGAAGTATATGATCATACTAGACCATCCATGGTGGTATATATATTAAGCATGTATTCATACGTTGAGTATATGGATATACTTTTTTTATATACAACAGTAGTGGCATTTTATGTAATATATTAAAAATATAGGTTCCTTCAAAATTTTTTCGTGTAGTAAGATCTAGAGTATCTTAATGAGTATCTAAACATACTCAAACCGAATGTGATTTTTTGAATATGGGTGTAGGTGTATAGAAAGTGCACCGTGTATAGGGTATATATATATTTCTATTTTTCTTACATTTGAATCTACTCCAACTCACCACCACATACCGCCCACGAACCACTCACGAGTTAACCGACCCTTCTCCTTCACTTGCCACGGGCCCCGCCCTACCCCACCCAAGCCGTATACACATGCCACCCGGCCGTCCACATAGTGCACTACCACCCCGGCCCCACCCCCCATTCCACGCACACACCAACCAAAAATCAAACCCTCTCCCTCTATTTTGTCAAAAAAAAAAATCGCCCTCCCATACCAAGAAACCCGAGACCCGAAAAACCGAAACCCCGTCATGGATACGGTGATACGCTAAGATACGCATGCAAGGTGTGTCATGTGTGGAAGCGTGGATATGATCGGCACGTCCCAAGTCATGTTTGTCACTTTCGACCTCTCGCTGGCCCGACAAAGACCGCCCTTTGGTGTACTCGGTAATAATCCCAACTCACTCTCGGTCGTTCGGTACCGCCAACGGTGCTTTTTCTCTCACAAGTCACAACAAATCGGCACCACCCGGCCGGTAGAGGCGTGCTTTTACGCCCTCCATCTCGCGATTATCGGCGAGAACACATTCATCTTCCTTTCCCTAGACCCGGGCGTGAGCTTCTAAGGAAAAAACCGTGCCGTGAGCCCGAGCCATGCTACTGAGAACCTTCCGCGAGGGAGTTGCTTGAGGACGTTGCGCTCCGCGTCGCCATGGCCGCCTGAGGATCCTATGCAGGCCCTCTACAATCTACGGGCCACCTGTGCACGACCGAGAAAGCGTGCAGCGGGCGCCATCTTGGACCGGAGCATCCCACTAGGAACGGGTCGCTGCGACGGCGGCGGGTCGGCGACGGCTACGTCTACGGTCGGGTCATTTGTACACCTCGGCGGCGAGTGCCGCTTCGAGTCTCATCGCAAGCTTCGCCGGGTCAAGAACCCGGAGGGCGTGCGTTAGGCGGGCATGCTGCCGTGTTCGTGGAAGGCAGCGGCCGGGTCTCGCCCGCCGCTTCGGCTTCTTTGGAACAACCGCCAACTCGGGCATGCACTCGCTCGGTATGTGCATTCTCTTCTCGCTCTACAGAATCTTTGCCGCCGCCGATGACTGACGCCGCGCCCGGTGGTGTCTGCGAGGCTGGAGCGCGACACGGGCGGCGATGGCTGCACGGAGGGCCCGAAATGCGTGAGAACTCCGGCAATAGGCGTGGAAGTGTTGCGAAATCGACTTGTTGGTGGCGCCATATGCGAGAGGCAATATCTTCGTCTTCCTCTAGCACAACCGGTGCCTCGCTAGGGCGGGCATCGGTGCACATGGGGAGACTACTGCGGCACCCGTGCGAATGGGGGGCACGCCTATGGCATACAAACCCCACGCATCGCACCGAGGAGTGTAGGATCCGCGCCCGAGTGTAGTAAGTTCTTACGTGTTGCACGATGGGCGGTGGAGTTGCATGAATCTATCTTACTTTTTTGGTACGTGATGGTTGATGTATATATGTGGTAATTCATGTTATATTCACGTTTGCGATGGTGAGACCTTCGGGGCTCAAGAACCCTAATTTTTCTTTTTAATACGTGGTCAAAAGTTGTAACTAGTATTTCTCCCTCATAGTAACTCCAAAAATGATGGTTTTTCTTTCTAAATTTTTTTTGTCAAATCATGCTCTTGTCATGTATCATCGATAACATTTCAATTTTAAATTTCAAAAATTACAACTCCAAACATCAATTTTGGACCACCTAGTGATTTTAACGAAGAAATCTTCTGAGACGAGCCTTGGAATAGCACGTCGCTAGCTCGATACCGCCGGCCGGAGTGCACCGCCCGCCCGCTCATAAAATCCCACGTCCGTGCACCGTGCTATGCACTTTGCTCACCAACTATTTGTTCAGCTCCCGCCACACAAAACATAGCTAGAGCGCTCCGAGCTTCCACCAAAAAACCCCTCGTCGCGCCGCCGCCTCGCCATGGAAAACCTTCCGCGTGACATGCTTGCACAGTGCGATTCGAGTTGCCAAGGGCGCCGCAGATCCATGGGGACCTCGCCAATCTACGGGCCAATTGTTCAGCAGATGAAAGCGGCGCGGCGGCGACCTCGGTAGGACGGAGCATCCCGACTAGACCCGGATGTTTACAGTACCACCGGGCGCGCGTGGGTGTCGCCGAGGATCGCGAGAGTCTTGTCACAAGCTTCGCCACCGTCGGCAACCCGGATGCGTGCTTCATAGCGGCATGAATGCCGTCTTTGTCGAAGGCCGCTTCACCATCACGCCGTCTTTCGAGATCTTTGCGGCGCGCCGCCAGCGTCGGGGGCATGAAACCGCCAAGTATGTTCTTGGTCTTGTGCTCTACAGGGGCCAACACAATGTGCCACGAGGCGGCGACTATGCCAGGCGGCCGTTTGCGGGGAGATCGAAGGCGATCGCTTCGGCAACGGCTGGGGCGTGGAAGAACATCAAGCGTACTCGGCCCGCCGAGAGGCATGGAAGCGATATGGTGGGCTACTTGGCGGCGCATATACCGGAAGAGTGCCGTCGTCCTATAGCCCAAATGGTGCCTCGCCATGACGGGCATCATGCGTGCGAGCCGCCCGGGGCGGTCTTTGCCGTAGTGCCGTCTCGGGTGATTTCGGGTGATGTGTGTTGCGTGTTTACGCGGTGAGGAGTGCGGGATCCGCGATGAGTGTCGAGGTTCTTCACTCAACTTAATCTTTTGCCGTGGTTGGTGATCTTCTTACGATCAAACTTTCTATTTCTAGTGCTCTAGATGGAGACCTCGATTGAATAAACTTAATTCCATAGCTTTTGGTCCGCACGTGATGCTTGATGTCGATCCCGTGTATGTCTTGGCGTGATGGTGAGCGAGAACTTTTTATTAGTTGTGATTAATTGTGAATTTATGATATACTCCCTCCGTCCCATGGAGTTTGTCTTTTTTGACTTTTGAATTTCATATGTTTGACCATCCGTCTTATTTAAAATATTTATGTAAATCATAAAATTAATTAATCAATATTCAAGCATCAATATTGATAAAATAACAAAATAAATTATATTTATGTAAAAAATTTGAATAAGACGAGGCATCGAAAAAAAGATGGCACGAGAATCCGGGGGCGATGGAGACGTTCACCCACGAGATCTCCACGCAAAGGATACACCTACACACGCACGCACCGTGGAAAGGTTACTGAGCGCGCTCTATCAAAAAGGCGTTGGTATTCATTGGCGCCTAGGCGTAACACTCTTTCTACTTAATGAAAACGCGCCTAGGCGTGCTCTTCAAAAAAAAAATTTGGCGCGGTCGCGAAAATAAGCTGTACTAGATGAATTTTACGTGCGACGGTGCGATCTCGAAAATAAGCTGTACACACCGGTCATGTCGTCGCAAGCCTCTCCGGCCGCTCCCTAAAAAACACGTGGCTGCACGGGGAACGCACCCGGCCCGGCGCCACCCGTATTATTTTGCTATTCACCTCCGCCCCGCCGTGCTCAAAGTTTCCACAAAAAAAGCCCCCACCGCGCCGCTGCCTCGAGCCATGGAGAACCTGGACAACCTTCCGCGGGAGTTGCTTGAGGACATTGCGCTCCGCATCGCCATGGCCGCAGAGGATCCTATGGAGGACCTCTACAATCTACGGGCCTTTTGCACGGACACGGGCGTGCCGCGGCGACATACTGGACCGGAGCATCCCACTAGACCGGTGCTGCAACGGCGGCGGTCGGCGTCGATGGTTACATCCGGGCGGGCCGCTGTACCACTCAGCGAGTCTCATCGACAAGCTTCGCCAAGGTCGGCAACCCGGAGCGTGCCGAAGCGGGCATGTCCCGCCGTGTTTGTAGAAGGTCGCCTCACCGTCTCGGCGCCTCTCGACAAGCCGAAACAAGCTGCCGACTTCGGGGCATGTGCTCGCCCGTGCGTGCACGCTCTTACGCTCTGAGGGCGGAACGCCACCGCCGCTGATGACGACCATGCCCGAGAGGTGTTGCGGGAGATCCGCGACACGGGCGGCGGCGATGACGCCGCCTCGACTGAGGGTAACTTGCCGCGAGCACGCGGGCGGCAATAGAAGTGTTGAACGGCGTTGTGCCCTGCTATCAAGAGTGGCGGCATCCTCCTCCTACGGCCCAACCGGAGCCTCACCGGGGGCGGGCACCCGGTGCATATTGGGGGACAAGCGTGGCGCCCCGGTGGAATGGGGGGCCACCGCTACGGTGGGTGTCTTTGCGGCGAGGAGTGTAGGATCCGCGCCCGAAGTGTGGTATGTTCTTCATTTTCGCGGCGTTGGTATAAGCGGCAGGCGGTCTATATATGTGTGTGTGTGTGTACGTCAGGTGTACATTTATCTATAGCTTAGCTCTCTAGCTACATGATCTAGATCGATCAAACGACTTTTGCTAGCTTTTGGTTGTGTGCATGCATGGATTGGTTGATGTTCGATTGATTCTCCGAGTAGCATGCGATGATGAACACTTTGGTGAGATGTTTTAATTTGTTATAATCCTTGTGTTATATTTTAATTGTGTACTTTGTGGTATTGTGTTTGTGATTTAATATATGTGTTGTATTTCTCTAAATCATGTCTTTGCGTGGATGTTTGATTGCGGCTGAAATGATGAGTGAACAGAGCGACAATGGTGTATTCATGTGTTAAATTTATTTGCGATTCGCCGCCGGCGCCACGCGACCATGGCCGCCGCGAGCACCTCGGCGTGGCTAGCTAGGCTGCCTCGGGCTGAACTCACACGGTCACACCCTTCTCTACCTTGGAACCTCGAGGCTCGTCGGCTTGGTGGTTATGCGTGCCGTTGACATCGCCTCTCGAGCCTTTGGCCGTGTCCGCCGGACCACGCGGCAATGGCCGCCAGCGAGCACCTCGGTGTGCCTAGCCGCCTCCGGATGAACTTCGATCTTTGCCTTCTCTCTTACCTCAGCACCTCGAGGCTCATCGGCTTGGCGGTTATGCTTATTGCACGTGTGCCGTTGTCGCCGCCACGGAACACGCCATGTCGCCGCCGCGTTCGATCGTTTCTCGCGGCGGCAACCCCTCTCCGACCCGTCCCCGCCTCGACCGTGTGTTTAAAGGAATTTACGCTGCGTTGCTAGTGCTTTCCATAATGTCTATTTGACCTCGGCTTGTCGTCATTGGCCGGGCGTCGATCCCCACTCCGCCCGTACCCGCCACCGTCGGTGTCGAGCTCGGAAGGAGATTAAACCCGCTCATCCAATAGCGCATACTAGTAACGCTAGGTTATGGGGATCACGGTGGTGGTCCTCCCGTCGCAAGAGACCTCATCTCCACTAACATCCCGCAAGACGCCGGTGTGCCGCCACGTCGGAGACCCTTCGTGGCTCAAGAACCCTAAGTTTTCTTTTTAATCTATGGTCAAAACTTGTAACTAGTCTTTCTCCATCATAGTAACTCCAAAAATGATGGTTTTTCTTTCTAAATTTTTGTCAAATCATGCTCTATCAGGCGATTGTATTCTTACTTCTATTACTCTTGTCATGTTTTCGTCGATAACATTTCAATTTTAAATTTCAAAAATCACAACTCCAAACATCAATTTTGGAGCACCTAGTGATTTTAATGTAAGAAATCTTACGAGATGACCGTTGGGATAGTAACGCGTCCGAAAAATAAAGCCGTACGCTCATTCCATTGCGGCTGTTCCGCGGGTCATTTCTTGATCCGACAATGTCGCGGTAACATTGTTCCGCGAGTTACACATGTCTCGGCGTTTATGAAACTACAAGAGAGATTTCTAAGATTTGTGAACAATGTCACTAGCACTATGTTGGATGGGGAAAACTAAAATAAGAATTGTAGATCTTGCTAAGTTCGAAACTCTCTAGTTTAGAACTTTTTGATTTGACATTCTCTTGTAATGGAAAACTAGGTCTCCAATTCAAAAAATAAATAAATAAATGAAATTTAAATATTTTAAGTGACGTCGGATAGACAAACCACCAACATACCGATTGTAGTTCTCAATTATGAAACTTTGTAGTTTACAACCTTTTGATTTGAGATCATCTTGTCATGGAAAACATATACACTCTCAGTCCCACAAATAAAAAGTCCGTTTTTGACTTTTTTACAATCCCTGTTTGACCATTCGTCTTATTTAATTTTTATGCAAATAATAAAATAAATAAATGATTATAAAAAGTATCTCTAACGATAAAATAAATCATAACAAAATATCTAAATTTTTAAAACATTTTGAATAAGGCGAATGGTCAAACAAGGATTGTAGAAGTCAAACACGGACTTTTATTTGTGGGGACGGAGGGTGTAGCTGATTTGAAAACATTTTGTAGTACGTACTCTCTCCGTCTCAAAATAATTCATCATGTTGACTTTAAGACATCATGTTTGACCGTTCGTCTTATTCAAATTATTTATACAATTTAGAAAATAAATAAATCATTATTAAAGTATCTCTAATAATAAAATAAGTCACATCAAAATGGATAATGTTTATATAAAAATATGAATAAGACGAGCGGTCAAATATGACATCTTGAAGTCAACATGATGAATTATTTTGAGATGGAGGGAGTACTCGTATCTTCTGGGGCGAGCATTGGGATAGTGCACCGGCCAGCCCGCTCATTACGCCCCCGCACCCGGCCGTGCACCGCATTATTGCTGCTCACCAAGTGAGTGCCGCCGCTTTGTTCAGCTCACCGCCTCCGGTGGCGACCATTCTTCGCCGCACAATTGCACAAACCATAGCTAGAGGGCGCCGGAGCTTCCACCAAAAGCCCCCCGTCGCCGTCGCCGCCCGCGCCATGGAAAACCTTCCGGCGTGACATGCGAGGTGCGATTCAGTCGCCAAGGACACTCTGAGATCCCATGGGGGCCCTCGCCAATCTGTGGGCCACATGTTCGCGGATGAAAGCACCGCGGCGACCCGACAGTGTGGGACGGAGCATCCGACTAGACCTGGTCTTTGCACCGGCGGGTCGGCGTCTGCGGGCATTTGTACTACTCGCTCAAGTATCGCGAGCCTTTTGCACAGCCTCCTCGCCGTCGGCAACCCGGAGGCGTGCCAGTCGGCATGTATGCCGTCTTCGTCGAAGGCATTTGCACCGAGAAATTTGTCACTCTCGATCTTTGCTGTGGCCAGCTGGCGTTAGGGCATGAAGCCGCCGACTATGTTCTTGCTCTTGTGCTCTCACGGGGCTAACACCGGTGCCGCGGACGGCGACTATGCCGGCGGGTGTTGCGGGATATCGAAGGTGACAACCCGGCGGCGGCTGGGACGTGGAAGAGCATCAAGTGTACTCGACCCCGCCGACATGCATGGAGTTTTAGGTTGGGCGACTTGGTGGAGCATATACCGGAAGAGTGGCGTACATCCCATCCTATAGCCCAAATGGTGCCTCGCCATGATGGGCATCGGTGCAAACCGACCAAAAGCGGTGCGGCCGTCCCTCGGCGTCTCGGGTGGTGTGGTGTGCTCCGTGTTCTGCGGCGAGGAGTGTAGGATCCGCGACGAGTGTAAGAGGTTCTTCGGTCTAGTCAATCTTTTTGCGGGTAGATATCAGCGGCAAAGCACGGATATCATTGACGGTGTCTCCAGGTTTGTGATCTTCACACAATCAAACTTTCTATTTGTAGTGCTAGCCGGGCACCGATCTATTGCTACCTCCTCTTTCTCTAGATAGCGTTGTCGATCAAACAAACTGAATTGGATAGCTGTTGGTATTTCTTAGCGTAGCGGCAAAGTCATAGCGCACGGAAAGTACCGTTGTAGCACTTCACCTAGAAGTATTCGGTGTCGAATTTCCACAGGGGAGCTAGGAGCTAAGTCTGTTCTTCTAGCTATCAAGGGTCAAGCATAGGAGGTGATCCTAGGAGTGATGTGTTCTTTCGGCTCTTAGGCTAAGTCGGGCTACTCGTCTATTAATCGAGTATTACCGGGCATCGGAGTGCACTTGGTGCGCTAAGCGATGCCGCCTCTTGCTCTACTACGCAACCGGACGTGGAGGAGTACGATGGGCGAATAGGGCTGTCACCACCTATCCCCTACCTCACTACCGTGGATTGCAGAGCAAACGAGGGTGATTTATAACTTAGACACCACGTCTACGTTACTTGTCACTACTCTAGCATTGGCCGGGAGATCCCGTCTTTATCGGGGTCCTCTACTAGAGTATTTACCACGGGGGCAAACAACGATCCCGTAATTCTCAATAAAATAAATGATAGCGTGAACTTAAGAATGATATGCGAAAGTAAGACACGAATAACTTTCACCAAGCCGTAAAGTTACCGTAGAGGTACAAGGTAGGGAGGCGGGAGGCGACAGATCCGGCACTCAGACGGTCGAAAGACCGCGGGGTCGCTACTCCTCTCTTCCTCTCTACCTTGCACTCTCTCTCCTCCCTGAAAGTGTCTTGGCACTCTCTAAACCACCCCGAATGTGAGACTATGAATTGTGTTGAGATGATGCTCTATGGAGGGGGTGGCCCTCCTTTTTATACACAAGTGAAAGGTGTTTTTGGCGGGGAAAGTTTGGCGCGAAACGGTGAAAAACACCTCCATGCACCGCCTCTATTCCCCGGCTTGGTCACCGACCAAAGGCGCGGCGGGATCGGGCACCCGAGGCAGCGGCGGGTGCCGCACTGCGGCGGGCGGCCCGGAGTTTGGCCCGCTGGTGCCGTGCCGCCGCACGTGGGCTGGTGGCTGCTCTACATTGCTCTTCCACGGGTGCTTTGGTCGGATTTGGTGCAGTTACGCCTCGCCACGTTCCCCTTGGCCAAAGCGCATTTCTCGAAGTTACGTATTGCTCTTTATTTGGCGTACTTTCACTGTTTTTCGTGTTTGTTCCTGCAAAACAAATATTCTCGAATACAAGTGGAACTAGGTGAGTAGTAAATGTTTAGTTACTTTAAATGGGTTTTATCTTTCTTAATTAGAGCTAAGTTGCGCTATAAAGTATGTGATAGTGGCCGCCAACAACTCCCCACACTTACTCTTTATTCGTCCTCGAGTAAACTCGGATCAAAAGAATATTTTCTCTATGAATAAATAAATCAAGGATCAGCATAAAGATTATTCCAGACTTCACCTTCCTTGTGAGCATTCAAAGTGTTTATCAATTCATCTTGAAAAAATTGTACAAAGGAATAGTTTGGATGTCTATCATTTTATTTCTACGCTTACATGTAAGACTTGGTTTTATATTTTCGAAAAAGAAAACAGCATTGCTCCGTGGTTAATTCTAAGATGAGTCACTCATATTGTGGATTGGTTCCTCCCAAGCATTTTTATTATATCACTCTCTCTAATCCTATTATTTGAGTGGTGTTCAGGTGATTCCTCGAGAAAATGACAAGTGCATATTTACCTTGTATATATTGTCGGGTCAAACTTCGGATCCTCAGGAGAGAAGAGTCATGTTCCCAGATCGAAATGTGCAAGTGTGTGGAATGCAATATGGTGGAGACATAATAATGTTGATCTTGTTGTAATTTGATCCTTCTAATTGTGATGCCTTTGAATTGGAGAGCATGGGCTATTTATATATATATTTTTGGGCGGGCTTCTTTGGCATGCCATCTTTTATTCTCTTGGACACATGTCCATTTTTTTGTCTCATGCGCATCTAGCATGGAGTGTACTTATTTCCTTTAAATAGCCCATATCTCTTCTTTTGTTTGGCATGTGATGACTATTCAAAGGTTTAGAAATCGGAACAAGATCGTGTCTCTTTTTTGGGTGGATGGTGATGCATGTTGTGCGCAATTCTTAATGTAAGAATTGGCTTATTTTGGTGGGTGCATGTGCATTTCGATCTTAGGTGCATGAAACTCCTCTCAACCTTGATCACAAAGGTTGACAAAACTCAATACAAGAATAAATAGCTATTTGTGGATGTATATAATTCTAATTTTGGCTTTGGTAGGAATTGATTCTAAATTAACCATGGAGCATGCTTGAGTAAAAGTTTTGAAATGAAATTCAAGTCTTATTGCAAGAGAGAATAAAAGTCAAGTTATCCTACTATATCTCTGAGTGCAATTAATAAGATGAAATGAGTTCCCTATTCTGCGTTGCTCATCAAAGTTTAGGATCTTAGTGGGAATAAAATTTATACCAACTGATTCATTTTATTCAAGAAAAGTGGAGATTAGCCATGTTGATTTTGTTCTTAAATTGGCATAGAGAGAGAGAGAGAGAGATGGGGAAGGGTGTAGAAGAAGGTTTGTGAACCTTTGTTGCATGTGCGTGGGCCTTCCCCACACTTGTTCTTGGTACATAATATTTCAAGAGACAAAAAGAACAAGTGTGCGAAATAAAAGTAACAACTCTTTATTGATCGGGCATATAATCTTTGAAGGGAAAAATACAAGATAAATGAACAACAAATGAAACTAATGCCCGATTATTTTGAGAAGAAAACATTTTAGCGTGGTGGGGCAAGTGCGCCCCCACACACGCTTTTGCCACCCTAGTTAATTTTTCATTGAATCCTCTACGCATTGAAAGCGATAGTATCTTCTAGTTTCTTAACCTCCAATTTCTCTTACGCTATGCTATTTTGAGCATGTTCTAGTTTTCTACGGAGGCTCCTTATGCTAGCATTGACAGATGCAAAAGTGGGTCCAATTTCCGGCTCCTCTTCCTCACTATCTTTGAAAAAAAACCACGTGGGTGACCCCTTGGAGGGGGTTTCCTAATGGTGGAATGACCCTCTTTACCACTCGCTTGATGGGATTTTTGATTCCTAGAGGGGGTGATTTTTCTCTTTGGGGAGCCTTGTTTCTAGGAATTCCTTCGAGGATTTCTTTTTGGTGTCAGTAGGCGGTGCGCGTTTCCTCCTAATGCTGGGAGTGGGTTTTGATTGAGGCTTTCTTGTGGAGCTTTGTGGAGGAGGTAAGATTGCGAGTGGGGTTGCCGTGACAAAATTTATTTCTTCCCTAATGGGGGATTCTTCAGGTTCATCTATGCCAAGGGCGAGGTAAAGGCTGGTTGTTGCGTGTCATGGTGTGAAGAGTGGGGTTCAGAAAAGCAAAGGCTTAGTGTGAGGTGACACTAGAGTGGTGCACGAGTTTTATAGTGAAGTTTTAACATGGACCGAACACTTACTAAGCATAGATGCAGGGACTGAGGCTAGGCACGAGGAACGGGATGGGCACGGGGAGGCCATCTGCCACGGCGGGCGCCGCGAGTGCGGCGGTCGCCGCCAGGGGCTCCCCCGGTGCTTGTCCGTCCTATCCTAAGTCTAGTCTTATCCTCGCTTCATATCCGGTGTTTTTATTTTATTTGTTTTGTTTTTATTCGTGTCAAGGTAATAAAAGAAAGAAAAAAAGGAAATTTGTTTTAACTTTTTTAAGAGCAAACAAGTAAAGTTAAAGATTAAAAGGCTTCAAAACTAATCAACTTTATTTCATCCATGGTTTCATTTATATCGTGAGAAGGTTCATAATAAATTTTTAATCTTTGGCCATTTACCTTTGAGATGTTACCTTCATCGCCGCGAATGGTTATAGCTCCGTGTGGTGCGGCGTCGACGACGGTGTATGGTCCCATCCACTTGCTTTTAAGCTTTCCTCCGCCGAATAATTTCACTCGAGAATTGAAGAGTAGTACCTTGTCTCCTTCTCGAAATGTTTTATCTTTGGATTCGGCGGTCGTGCCATCTTTTTGTTCTTTCCTTGTAAATTCGGCACTTTGTGGTATGCCTTCTCACGCCATTCCTCTAGCTCGGTAAGTTGTTTCGGTCTATTTTGTCCCGGCTAGCTTGACGTCCATGTTCCGGTTTTGATTGCCCAGTAAGCTCGATGTTCGAGCTCCACCGGCAAATGGCAGCTTTTCCCATAGACCATTTGGAATGGTGTCATGCCAATGGGGGGGTCTTGTAAGCTGTCCCTGTATGCCCATAGTGCATCGGGTAGCTTGTCCTTCCATCCCTTTCCCATTGCATTTGTTTTTTCGAAGGATGTTCTTGATTTGCTTATTGGATGTCTCCGCGGCCACTTGTTTGTGGGTGGTATGGTGTAGCGATGTTGTGCTTGGATCCCAACTCCATCGAAATTTTCTAAAAACTTTGTCGGTGAAGTGGGTTCCTCCGTCGCTCACCACCATCCTTGGGGTTCGAAGCGTGGAAAGATAATCTCGTGGAACATTTTCCTTGCATGCTTGGAATCTGCGGCTCTAACACGGTAGTGCTTCCACCCATTTGGATATGTAGTCGACGGCGATGAGGATGTATTCACAATCATAGGACTTTGGAAAAAGGTCCCATGAAGTCAATACCCCGGACATCGAAGACTTCGACTTGTAAGTTGTAGTGGAGGGGCATGGCATTTCGTGAGGTAATGCCTCCTTGCGGTGGCACTTATGACACCTTCGATGAACTCCCCGGTGTCTTGGTACATGGTTGGCCGAGTAGAATCCGCCTTTGCCGGATTTTTGCTTGTGTGCGGAACACGCCATAGTGTCCCCCCGTATGGCGCTGCGTGCATTTCTCAATAATCTCTTGTCCCTCTTTGGTGGGCACACATCTTCTCAACACATCTGTCGAACATACCCCCGTAGAGGTACGGATCATCCCGCAGGTGGCGTCGCCTTTTCGCTTTCAACTTCTAGCGGGATTCGCGGATGGTACATAACCTAAAACCATAAAATTCACAATGCGCATACCATGGGGTTATGTCCTCCATCTTCAGGAGCATGTCGTCGCGTAGGAAGTCATTAATAGGTAGTTCTGCGTGTTAGTGAATTGCAAGCGCGACAAATGATCCAAGAACGGTATTCTCTACTCCCTTCTTATCTTTAATTTCTAAATCAAATTCTTGGAGTAAGAGAATCCATCTTATTAATCTAGGTTTAGCATCTTTCTTAGTGAGCAAATATTTTAATGCAAAGCATGATCGGTGTAGACAATCACTTTTGACCCCACTAAGTAAGACCTAAACTTATCAATAGCAAACACAACAGCTAGGAGCTCTTTTTCTAAAGATTCTTCAGGAGTTTCAAAGGGTATTGTTGACACTACCTCAACGGGCATACATTTGGACAGAGGTTCCACTATTGAATTTTTAGCTTGAGTTATGGGTAGAGTGAAAGTGTCTCTTCCTAACTTTACATCTAAATCCCCTATTTTTGGTGGGTTATTCAACAATTTTTCTAGGGGATGCCCGATTAAAATATCAAACTCATCTATATCAAAAATATGAAAATCTAGACTGAGTTCAATATCATTATTGTGAAGAATAACATCATGTAGTAACCCCAACCCTGGGATAACAGATCGTGTATCGTGTCTAAGGGTTTTGATTGTAGGCCACCATTGTTGATCGTAAAAATGGATTAAAGCGAAAGAGTGGGACATTATATTAATGCCTACAGTGGGGTTGTATTGTCCATGTTCCCGCATTCCTAAATGACGTTAAAGTATAAGGGAAATGAAGGGGTGCGAATCCGAATTTCTTCGGTCGTCGACTCACTTTCATTAGCCCATTCATTACTCATTAATGTGGTTAACTCCCTAATTGATTCTTGCAAAGATTCTTTACTTAATGGTTCTTTAGGGGTTAATGGAACTGGGGGTCTCTTCACTGATTCGTACCTTGAGGTGTTTCCATAATCGTCAAGAAATACGTCCTCAATGTTTGGGAGGTCCCCCAAAAGGGGTTCCTCTACTGGTTCGGGGAAAGGTTTCTCTAATGGTGTATGCAGTTCAGCCCGAGTTCGGCCTCGAAAGAAGAAATGTCTTTCGAGATAGACTTGCATTCTACAAGGACGGGTTTAAGAGAAGGAGTGTTTTCTCGGATTTTTATCTAAAAGTGCTTCTCCTTCTTCTACAGGTTTATGTGGAAACGATCCGCTTACAACCGAAGTCTAGGAATTTGAGAGATTCCTTATTTAATCGACAAAAAAATGTTGCAATAAAACATGTCGGGACAAAGACAAATCGGGACCGAGTTTGTTAATGTTGTAAATCTATCCCGTGCTGCTCCTATCTCTTCCTTCTCCTTTTCTTTGAAATGAGAGGATTTCGCATTTGAAGGGCAACAATTTCGGTGAGAGGGAAGAATGCTAGGCAAAAATTTTGCCTGCAGTTCCTCCCAATCCCCATTTACTTTTCCTACGTTATGATCGTACCATTGTATCGCTCTCCCTAGTAGCGAGAAAGGAAACAATTTCCATTTCAAATATTCATGTGGTACGCCTTCAAAATGGAGGCAACCACAAAAGCTGTTCAAATTCCCGCAAGTGGTGATATGGATTTTCTCTTTTGAAACCAGAGAAGGGTTGTTCCCGAACCATGGCTAACAAGCCCGGGCGGAGCTCAAATCTCGGCCGTGATTGGCTTCGAAGAAGATGAGCGTTCTAAGAGCTCGCCCTTTGGAGCGAAAGTTTGGAAATGGTGGGTTGCTCCATTAAAGAAAAATAAAAAAAAAATAAAAAAAAGAAATGGCGAGGGGGTAGGGCTCACACCGATAACAAGGTTTCACGGACTATAACGACAACCGTTCCCAAGAACGGCGCCGAAATGCTTGTTGGTATTTCTTAGCGTAGCGGCAAAGTCCGCATAGCGCACGGAAAGTACCGTTGTAGCACTTCACCTAGAAGTATTCCGGTATCGAATTTCCACAGGAACGGGGAGCTAAGTCCTGTTCTTCTAGCTATCAAGGGTCAAGCATAGGAGGTGATCCTAGGAGTGATGTGTTCTTTCAGCTCTTAGGCTAAGTCGGGCTACTCGTCTATTAATCGAGTATTACTCGGGCATCCGAGTGCACTTGGTCTGCCAAGCGATGCCGGCCTCTTGCTCTACTACGCAACCGGACGTGGAGGAGTACGATGGGCGAATAGGGCTGTCACCACCTATCCCCTACCTCACTACCGTGGATTGCGGAGCAAACGAGGGTGATTTATAACTTAGACACCACGTCTACGTTACTTGTCACTACTCTAGCGTTGGCCAGGAGATCCCGTCTTTATCAGGGGTCCTCTACTAGAGTATTTACCACAGGGGCAAACAACGATCCCGTAATTCTCGATAAAATAAATGATAGCGTGAAATTAAGAATGTTCTTGAAAGTAAGACATGAATAACTTTCACCAAGTCGTAAAGTTAGTTACTGTAGAGGTACAAGGTAGGAGGCGGGAGCCGACGGATCCGGACTCCGACAGTCGAAAGACCGCGGGGTCGCTACTCCTCTCTTCCTCTCTACCTTGCACTCTCTCTCACTCCCACTGAGTGTCTTGGCACTCTCTAAACCACCCTGAATGTGAGACTATGAATTGTGTTGAGATGATGCTCTATGGAGGGGGTGGCCCTCCTTTTATACACAAGTGAAAGGTGTTTTTGGCGGGAAAGTTTGGCGCGAAACGGTGAAAAACACCTCCATGCACCGCCTCTATTCCCCCCGGCGGGTCACCGACCAAGGCGCGGCGGGATCGGGCACCGGGCCGCGGCGGGTGCCGCACTCACGGCGGCGGCCCGAGGTTTGGCCCGCTGGTGCCGTGCCTTCGCCTGTGGGCTGGTGGCCTGCTCTACATTGCTCTTCCACGGGTGCTTTGGTCGGATTCGGTGCGGTTCGGCCCGCCACGTTCCCCTTGGCCAAAGCGCATTTCTCGAAGTTACGTATTGCTCTTTATTTGGCGTACTTTCACATGTTTCCATGTTTGTTCCTGCAAAACAAATATTCTCGAATACAAGTGGAACTAGGTGAGTAGTAAATGTTTAGTTACTTTAAATGGGTTTTATCTTTCTTAATTAGAGCTAAGTTGGTGGTATAAAGTATGTGATAGTGGCCGCCAACAACTGCTTTTGGTGCGCACGTGATGGTTGATGTTCTCGATCGAACTAGATTAATTTGATCGATCATATGCATGGTTTATGTTGAAAAGATCCTGAGTAGGAGTATGCATGAAAACTGAGATATTTTATTCGTCGTAATCATGCATTGTGTTATATTTTTCCAAATTTGTGCTATTTTGATGTCCCTACTCCTCTCCTCCTCCCTCCCCTCCCCTCTGTGAGTTGTTCTTCCTATAGAAAGCTCTATGATATGTGATTCTCTGTGGGGGAAGAGGATGGCCGGAGCTCTCTAGGGCTGGCGGGCTGGTGGCGGGGGAGCACGGAAACGAGAGGGCGGCGAGAGGAAGAAGATGAATAGTACCAGGCTAATCTGGAGCATTCGTCGCCCTGAAATCCCACATCTTGTATTTTTTCAGGCGCCCCGAAATATAGCCGAGCCGATTCGGGCTGATTTAATAGTATTCTACGTGAGAGAGAATAAGCTGAAATAAGTCGATAAAAAGGAGCCTCGTAGGGAGTAGTAGGCGCCCTTGCATGTTGTCATCTTCCCGTCGGTGCCTCGCCTTTCGAGCACCGCGGGTGCAGATGGCACCGCAACCGCATGGCTCGCACCAAGCGATTGGACGGAACGACAAAGGGCGCAGGTGGGCCCTATCCTACAACGAGGCATATGCAAAGGATTCGTGCAAGGCCAGACATGGGCCCTATCCTACAGCGAGGTGTGTAGGATTACGCAAAGGATTCGCATGCAAGGCCCTATACACGTGTCTGTAGTAAAGGAGCTGTCTGGTGGAAAAGGCTCTCGTGCTCTACAGTAACACAGGTGCCGCCAACGACGAGGTATTTTGATGATGATTTTTATATTCCTGAACTGTTTGACCAAAAACATCCTTATTACTTTTATTATGACTCGGCGCGGCCGGCCGGGCGGTTCATTATTGCTTTCGGGGGTTGCGTGTGGCGTAAGCGCCGGTTCCTCGTGTTTGCGGTCGCGGAAGGGCAAGAGGCCGGGTTACTCAGGGCAAGGAGGCAAGAGCGAGGAAGATGAAGGGCAAGAGGTCGCAACACCGCTAGACGCGATGGCGGCGGATGCCATGACGATGTGCCCTCGCCGCAATGCCGGAGGAACCGCCGGCAGCCAGCAGATCCTCCACACGCAGATCAAGCGGGACAAGAAAATCCGGTAACGTACATGCTTCTTCGACCCGTCGCCGCAGTTCCGGGCAAGACATCGACATCGAGGAGGCGATCCAACTCGCGGTCGCCCCGTCGGATTCGTCGGTTGCGCCGGGCGATGCACAAAGTTTCCCGGGAGCTCGCGGGCGCCGAGGCTAATCGTCCGAGGCCATGTGCTACGAGGGGATGGTGAGGATGACGACGGGCGCCGTGGGATCCCAAGGGCCGAGCTCTCAGAAAGCCGCTATCTTTGCCGCGGACCGGGCGCCGCTTACTTTTGGCGGCGTTGTACCGCGGAAACCCCGCGGACCAAGAAGGGCGCCGGGCGCCGCTCCATGGAATCAGCGGCGCCCCGAGCGACGGCCGGTGGGGCGAACCATAATCTGCGGAAGCGCGTTATTGGGGCCCGGGAGGACCTCATCGAGGCTGCGCGCACGCAACCCAACCTTGGTTGATCCCGACGCAGACGGAGGCGCCGCGCCGTCGTCGATCCCCACGCCTCGTGCATGGCCGGAAGGATGCAAGCGCGTGCGCCACCGCTACCGGGCGGAGGAACCGTCATCATCAGACCGCGGCGCTCGGTGCCGCATCGATCTTGAGTTAAGAATCTGGTTTCGGCCGCTGGAATTAGATGTCGCGGCGATGCACGCCTTCAATGTGTCCGTCCCCAAAACTAGCTACATTTATTTAGTTTTTATTTGTGTCCGAGATGAGTTAGAATATCACTACTCCCTCCGTCTCATGGAGTTTGTCGTTTTTAACTTTTGAACCTCATGTTTGACCATCCGTCTCATGGAGTTTGTCCCTTTTACCATTCTCTTTTTTTTTTTTATTTTTTACTTTAATCTATACTACCAACTATCATCGGTGGGGCCAACTATAATTTTATCGAAATATATCCATATGAGGTCTTGTTTTGCAGGATTTATTAAAAGGAATTCAATGGTGTAATCAGAATTTAATTTGATTTTTTTGGTTTGTGAGTTATAACATTTTTTAGTTAGTTCAAACAAGTAGGGCCTCGCCACTTTGGATATCATGGTAAGGTCGCTGAAAGTGTATGGGGATTAAGTATATGATCATACTAGACTATCTAGGGTAGGTGGATACGTAGAGTATGTGGATATACTTTGTTTATATACAGCCAGTAGTGATATGTTTGTATATATGAAAAAAATATGGGTTCCTTCAAAAAAATTTGCGTAGTAAAATCTAGACTGCGTTAATATGAGTATCTAAACATACTCAAACGATAAACAAGTATGAACACATGTGCAACGTGGTTTTATTGAGGCGGGAGTAACTACTCCCGGGAGTACGTAAAACGATAAACGCAGATTCGAATAGGTCTACCCTTTGAAACCATACATATGACCAAAGAAACCAAAAAAATAAAAACTAATAGTCACATCGGTACGACAAACAATAACCATCAAATGGTACAAGTACACGCTAAAGACATGCATATGACTATCATTCATCTCATGCATGCATGCGAGATGAACACTTATGAGTTATGACAAGAAATCAAACTGCGCATCAACATTGAAGCATATAGGCAAACATAATATTTACAATATTCCATAAAGGTAGATTAGGACATTATATATAATATAATATAATATAATATAATATAATATAATATAATATAATATAATATAATATAATATAATATAATATAATATAATATATAAAGAAAGAGACGAACACCAACATATACACCCAAGCAGCAGACCTGAGAACACCGACAGTTCATCGTTCACACAATCTAAATCTAAATAAGTCATAATACATTCTCCTCCTTGATGCTTCTTCCGAGGACGGGAAGAGTTGTCCTCGTTGGACTCCACAACCGGGCGCTTACCATTATTGTCCGCGGTAGATCTTGAAGGAGTGGAGACAGTTTTTGTGTCCTTTCGCCGGTAACCAACACTCCAAGTGCGGTGAAATACTATAAAATAGGTGCCCTGGGTCCATCATGTTCGTGTCTAACCCGTCCCGCTTTGTCTTCACTACTAGTTCACTCCTCTCCACTCGCTTTCAACTCCTCGTTATTATCCCCACAACGTGCACCGCCTGCCCCTCCTCCTCGCCCTCACCCCGCCCTCGCCCGCCCTCCCAAGGCGATGAAGGAGAAGAAGCCGGGCGATGGCGGCAGATGCCGTGACGACATGCTTCTTGTTGCAGGCCGCCGGAGGACCGCCGAAAGGGAGATCCTCCGCCGCCTCCAGCGAAAGGAACAAGTTGCCGATGCAATGTACATGGAGCTTCGTCGCGTCGCGGCAAGTTCGGCGATACACCGACACCAAGGAGGCGATCCGGCTCGTGTCGCTCCGCCCGGATTCGCTCGCCGCCGCCCCCGCGCGAAACAAAGAGTTCCCCCGGGAGCTCCGGCACGGCTTCCTCAAGGCCGAGCATCCGGAGGCCATATGCTACGAGGGGATGGTGAAGATGACGGCGGCGCCGAGGGATCCCAAGGGGCCGGAGCTCCTCGGAGAGAGCCGATGCGGGGGGACCCGACGCGGCTTACTTCTTGGCGATGCCGGCAGACGGTCGGAACCCCCGCGGACCTAGGAAGCGCCGGGCGCATTGCTACATGGAATCGGCGCGGCCGCAACCCGACGGCCGATGGGCGAACCATCTCCCCGCCGAAAGCCCGTATTTTGCCCAGCGGACCTCAACGCGGCGGTTGTGTGCCTCAACCCAACCTCGATTCATGTCCCTACCGCTTCTGACGGTGTAGAGTTGCGCGTCGACGACTTCCCACGCCCGTGTATGGCCGGAAGAATGCATGACCCACGAGGGCGAGGGGGAGCGACGCCGTCCGCATCGCCTCCGCCGGTGCCGCCTCCGTTTTGAGTTCATACTCTTGCCGCTCAAATTGAGCGCCTTAGCAAAGATACGCCTTCTTGAGGATGTGCAAGATGTCCCTAAACTAGTTTTATTTGGTTTTCGTTGTCATATTGTTGTGTAAACGTCGGTTCTCGCTTTTAATTTGCAACATGTGTTTGTTTCCTCGTGTTGAGTTGTAATATAATTATTAGAAATTTAGATGAGAGCTCGCCGAGGGTTAGCGATGAGATGCTCGCCGGTGACCTGGGCAGCACGGCGGAGTTGCGCTCCCAAGCAATGTCATCTCGATGGGAACTATTAAAGTTTTGGTTGTGTGCATTCCATCTCCCGACATTAATGATGTTGTTAGTCTTCCGAAATGTTTCCCCCGCCCTCCAAAAGCTCTATGTGAAGGTAACTAACATTTGGATCAAAATTTATATGTACCTTACATTCCACATTTAGTTTCTAGCTTATATTGCTTGAAGAGATTTTTTAACACGCTCAAATGTAGGTGATATTTCTTGAGATTTATGAATTGAATTTGTTTATGTGTAATCCGAATTATGTCTCGAATGAAAGTTCATTTAGTCAAACGTGCAATCGTTGTCACTACGTTTTTTGCAGGTGTTCAGCTCCGCACATTTTTGTTTGTTTCATTTGCGTGTATCTTTGAAGGCCAGGTCAAAAAGGGTGAAGCATCTCGAAAAATTTTTGGGCGAAATTTCCGTAATTTCAGAAATATCGCGTCTACCGCTAGGGTTCGATATCTTGCTCCTACTACCGCCTAAAAATTTCGGAATTTTGAAACTGTGGGCGCCAAAATTTGGGCCCAAATATTGTGGGAGCCCGCCAACATTGTTGCCACCAAATAAAAAGCCCCCAGCCTAACCCTAGAAGCTCACTCATTCACTCCCAACCAGCCGCCACCTTCTATAGAAAAAGAGAGAGAATGAGCACAGCACCGCCGAGCTCCGACAGACGCGGACAGCAGCTCCGGCGGCCCCGCCCCGCTCCACGCGGCGCACCGGCGGCAGCCAGCCGCCGACCCGGCGGCGCGGCGCCCGTCCCCTTCGTCGCGCCGCCCCAGCTCCCCGCCCCGCGCTCGACGGCGCTGCGGCGGCTCATCCCCACGGCTCTCCGTCCACGCCGACGACGACAAGACGGCAGCCCCGCCCCCCCTTCGACGCCGGCCCATCCAAAGACTCCGACCGCGGGCGCCGAGGTGGTGCCCTCCCGTTGCTCGCCGCAGGCGCCGCCCCGTCCATCGGCTCAACCGCAGACGCCGTTGGTTGCCCAACGCCGCCAGCCGGCTCCTTCCCCCCGCACTTGCCCGGCATCCAACCATCTGAAGGTTTGCATCCTCAATCTCGATGTGTGTAGAGTCGTAGGGATCCTCAAATTCAGATATGTGTGTGTTATTGATGCTACTTTTGTGTAAGCATATTGATTGATGATGCAAAAGCCGCCTTTGCATATATACAAAGGCAACACTTCTAGCTTGCATACAAACATGATGACATCTCATTAGTTTGATTTAGGGAAAATTAAAAATGGTTGACGATTCTTTGGCTAACTGTTTAGCTATATGTGGATGTGTACACTTTGGAGCTTTGTTTGCTAGCGAAGAAATCGGGAGCTTTGGCTCCAAGGCACTATAGTTTGTTTTGCATCACATAGAAAGACTGTTTTTTCGCTACATAATCCACATGTAACTTATTGCCTAGGCACTTCTCCTTGGGGTTTTTAATCCGGTACTTTTATTGCTATATGAATGAATATGAATTTCAAACAATTAGTGGCCCTATGCTAATTCATTACTGGCCAGAATAATTTGGTCCACACTCCACTTGAAAACATTGAGAGTGACACAGATAATTTGGTGCCCTATGCTAATTCATGACTTTTTAATTTGTTACTAGTACAATGGCTGGTGATGGAGCTCGTGCTTCGGCTAGTGCTAAAGGCAAGAGTGTGGCTTCGTGCAGTGGCATTGTGGTTGACCTGGTTGATGACACCGGTAGTAAAGGTGACACTGCTGGCCATAAGAGCAAGGCAACGACAAATGTACAGCCAACCTCCTCCCCTCTTCATCCAAGATCGAAAAGGATGAAGAAAGTCCTGTTAAGAACTTGTACTAGTGAAAAGGTGATGGGCATTTCTTCCACTTCTAGCATGCAATTGACTAACTATGGTAGCTGAAATGTCGACTTGGCCTTTTTAGTGTATGAATTCTAACATATTGTTTGCTAAAATGCAAGTGATTTGACATGAATGTACCGTGCGATATGGACTCATTTTGCCATGTGCAACTTGTTGTATTTTGGATTGTGCACGATATTATGTAATATTTGGCACTACTTTGTGGAATTTGTAATATCTAGGACTGTACTATCCTAGTTTTATGCATGTTTGGAACCGTGGACCTCTATTGATTACGCTATGTTGTGGACTAGTGATGTTTTAGACTATCTTTTTGTAATATTTGGACTAATATTTGGGACTTGAATTATGTTGTGGACTAGTGCACCTATATTATTTGAAGTGTGTGTCTTTGAAGGTGCTATTCTTGCTCGGTCACATTGAGTTGGTACTTTTTTGCAATTACATTTGTTTTTTTATCTAAAATGGTATAGAATAGATGTACATGATTTTTTGAACAAAATAAATATTTTTTATAAATTTGGTCAGGAAGTTTTTTGTATCGCCGATAAATTTCCGATATATCCGATATTCCTTTTTTATCGGTGACCGCCGAGATTTTAAAAATACCGATCTGAAAAACATATATCTTGATTGTCTTCAAAGCCACCTTAAGAAACTGTAATCTTTGTTAGATTACAAGGGCGGGAAGAGATGTGGAATTTGTCAACTTCTTTATTACAAATGCCAAAGTTACGGAGAAAATAGAATTTCGGATGTGGCGTGCCAAATGCGATTTTGAATATGTGGATGCTGACTAAGCTTAAACTGAAACTAATGTTCGCCGCTTCCAAGGACATAAAAGCGGCATTTTTGTCTTGTGCCGGTCTCTACCTTTACCTTGTGCACATCGGGGATATGCATGATAGGAGTACTTGCCGTGTGTGTGACCGAGCATTAAATTTTGATTACACCATTAAATTTGTTTCAATTAATTCTTCAAAACAAGATATCACATGGATATATTTAGATAAAATTACAAGCGGGCCCAAATGATGGTAGTTGGGATAGAGTAGGACAAACTTTTTTTTAAGGCCAAATTCTAATTCTCCCATAGTCCTATTACTCCAAACAATGTTTGAAATTTTGAAATAGCACACAAGTTCTGATCGCCCTTTTACATTAACCGTGGGACCATGATGTCGGGTGATCGAACACTCTACGATTGCCACCTCGGATTCCTTTATAGTGCTACTATGGGCGTTTTTCTCTCGTAGTCTCTCACTCTCTCGTCTCTTCCTTGTTCCTTCTCCCATACTACACCCTCTTTGTACTAGTACTCTTCTCACATCTTCTCCGTCTCCGACTTTCCAAACTCATCTCAAGCAAACAAGAGTAGAGAGAGCGGTCCGACACTGGGGGGGGACCGCCTCGCCTTCGTCTCCATCCTGGACAGGTGCACCTCTTTATCATATCCATGCAGCTAGATATGGTTTTTCATGTGGTTCTAGAAACAGCAAATACAGAAGTTTTTTTTTCTTTTTTGGTGGTTGCAGATCTGGGGTCCGTCGCGGAAGCACATCTTCTTTTCTTTTTTGGTGGTTGCAGATCTGGGGTCCGTCGCGGAAGCATATCTTCTTGGGTAAGCACCAAAATCTAGATTGTAAAGTGCATTATCCTTTTTTTTTTGAAGGGTTTTTTTTTTGAATGGTTTGCTATCTAGCTTGTACAACATTGCTCAATAATTTTGTCGTCTTAAAATCCTTTTTCTCGATGATTGATCCTAGGTACAAACCCAAAGACCCACGCTGCTGGGGAGATTATAAAAGGATTAGGAGTCCCAAGAAGCACAAGAGGATATAGCGTTCTTCGAAGGCACATCTTCTTGCATAAACACCGAATCTAATCCCAAAGCGCATTTCATTTTCCACTAACTAAACCAATCCCGGATCTACAAACTTCCCACTCTAGCAAACTTGCATCGGGAGCCCCGAGAGTGAAACTAAATTATATTTCCACCCTTCCTTTACCTCTTCTCATCGGTTCGTTTCCCATGTACGGTGATGGGCCGTCCGATAACTACCTCTTCTCGTTGGCCAAAGTTTTTTTTTTTTTTTCGTTTGCAAAAATCCAAGGATGGCAAACTAGTTTAGCAAACTCTTGGATATCTTTGTCATTTTAAATTGTACACATGAAGCTGCTAGGAAGTAATGGTTTTAGCTCCCCGTCATAGTCGTATCTTATTGGCTACTCTATTTTTTCGGAGAGAAAAATGGGGCGAAAACCCGGAGGAAAAATTCGCCCTCGTCGGTGGAGATGCCACCCTTATCGTCTTTGAGTTCTTTGCTTCATCTCTTCCAATATAATTGCAAACATAGACCTTTTTCTTTTACCTTCATCTTCAGTTGTATACAATTCCCTCATGCACCATATCATAAATTCCATCATCATGGCCATCTTCTTCATCCACACTCATGCAAAGATCATCATTGATACTAGTCTGGTTCATCAGCAAGGCCCTCATTTTCATATAGTATAACCTCCAATGGTTCCCCATGATGTATCCACCAAGTGTAAGTGCTAGCCATTCCATTAATATACAAGTGTAAGTGATTACTTTGGTTGTGTGAACGCTAGTGTTGTCAATGCATTCTGCCCGTCTGGATTGAGCTTTATTATGATGGGCATGAAGCAAGATGGAATGGAAGGGCCATTCCAAAGTTTTTATTTTTTATTTGAGCCCTACTCGGCAGTTCTATTATTCCACACTTGGTTTGAAAGCTAATAATGCTGTATATCAGTAGGATGATGTGCTGTATATCTCCTAAAGTTCTGGAGAAAATAGAATTTTGGACAGAGCATGCCAAATCCGATTCTGAATATGTGGATGAACAGCAAGCGAAACTGAAACTAGAGGCCAGGGCTTCCAAGGGCATAAAAGTAACATTTTTGCCTTGTGGCGGGCTCTACCTTGACATTGTGCACATCAGGGATATGCATGATAGGAGTATTGTTGATCTTTATGAGCATGCGTTGTGTGTGGTGAGCATTACGACCAACATTTTTGTAAACTCTTTGTGTCGTATTTTGTACATTGTCCAGAGTTTACAATTGATGGAACTTCTACTCATGAACGTCTAGCTTGTCATCTTTTTTTTTTATCATATTTTTAAAATTGAGATGCTGACTTCATAAGACTAATGACAGAGCTTGTTTGTTTCTTCGTGGCACTTTCGCAAAGACACGGTTGATAGTGCGTTTTTATTGAAACTTTCTTTGTCGGGATGACTGCTTGTGGTTTGGAACTGATTTCTTTTTGTGTACACATCCGTAGCGATTACTTTGGTTGTGTGAAGGCTAGTGTTGTCAATGCATTCTCGCGTGTGCGGATTGAGCTTTATCATGGCAATGAAGCAAGACTGGAATGGAAGGGTCATTCGGAAGGTTTTTTTTTTCACACTCGAGGACAAGCACTGCAAAACTGGAGGCTACCTATGCTGAATTTGCAGTGAAGCAAGGCAGAAAGCCTCGTCTTTGTGAGTTTGTGTATGATTAGGAATAGATTTTGTTGGGCTATCCTTCCACATGGAGGATGAATTTGGAGCCCAACAAAGCAGCCCAAACCGACGACGCCCGATTAGCTTGTGCACCGTTGATCTCGGTTGGATTCAACGGTTGAGATTGCTTCTTGGGAAGCATGTATGGGGTAAGGAAAAACCCTAGCCTCCATTCAAGCGAGAAACTATGCCGCCTCCGGATGCCATGACGACGTGCTTTCTGTTGCGGTACCGCCTTGGGAGGACCTCGCCGAGTAGAAGATCCTCCGCCGCAGATCCAACAGAGGAACAACTTCCAACTTGGAGCCTCGTCGCGCCCGCCGCAGTTCCGGCGATACATGGACACCAAGGAGGCGATCCAAATACGATGTACTATATAGCGCGAGCGTAGCAAATCAATCATCAACGGTATATAGCTGCCGCCCCGTGCGTCGTGCTCCTCCGCTGCCCCCCCCCCCCCCCCTGCGGTGTGCGGTGTCTTTGCCACCACCGAGAGAGAGACGGTGTTGAAGTGTGTGGCAACGCATTATATATATATAATAATATGTCCGCAGTGTTATAACCTACGCGGAAAACGGCCCGGCTTCGTTGTACCACAAGAGAACGGGCCTAACATGCAGGTCCAAATTCAGGCCCAAAGGAAGGCCGACTTCGGGCGGGCGGCGGAGGTCCGCTCAAACCCGGATGCAGGCGGTCAAATTGAGCCCGGTACGGACGCATGTCAACATCCATCGTCTCTAGCGGGACGGGCGATCGTAAGACTCGAGACAAATATACCAGCGCACCCGCGAGCGTCTGCTCATTGACATGTGTCCGCAGAACTTTCGAGACACCACGGACACGTGGACTACGGCAAAGAACGCCACGACATGTAACATCGCGATTCACGAACACGTGCACCGCGGGCGCGTCGTTTCAGCGATACGTGTCCGCAATACCAAAGAGCGGCCTGGACGTACCCCGGCGACAACACACGCGTCAGAAATGACCGCGCGTCGGTAAGCGGCGGCGACATGTACGAGACACACCTCGCTAACACATCTCGCTCGAAACTAACTATCGGCGTCGGTGAGTGGCTGAGACATGTATAGACACCTGATAACACAACCCGTTCGAAACTATACGCCGGCGTCGGTAGGGAGCTGCGACATGTACTGACACCTGCTAACACAACTTCTCTGCGAAAATAAACGCGTCGGTAGTGGTTTGCGACATGTACGAGACACCTAATAACACAACTCGTCTAAAAATAAACGCACGCGTCGGTAGTGGTTGGGACATGTACGCACACCTCCTAACACAACTCGCCCGAAAATAAACGCGACTTTAATTTAAGTGATCGTTACTGCAGACCCTTGTATGTTCCAAGCGCCGTTTATTCGCGCCGACGCGTGGACGCCGTGTCAAGCAACACGGACGGTTCTCGACCCACGAGGTCGCGTGAATCAACGCACGCCAGTAATACTCGCGGACGGTGCAGACGGGCGGTCTTTAAAAGGTGTCTACGTAAGCAAAAACGCCGTCTCAATTAGGGTTGCATCCACGTCGATCGGTCTCGAAAATGCGCCTGTGATGAAATGCGGTTCGAGATACGTTGAATTCTCGCACACTTTCGGTTTCAAAAAGCGTCTGCCGTAGCCGCGGGCGTGCCCGGCCCAATGAAAACGCGTGCGGATTAAGAAAAAAGAGCGCGTTACATGAACACATGTGCGTAATGACCTCCTATTACCGACGCCGTATTGGTCTTGTGGGACCATCCGACGCCTAATCGGCGACGCCGCCCGCCCGGCGTCGGTAATGTCACTTCTGACGCTTCGTTATTAGCGGCGTCTCCGGGCTCCGGGCGGTTATTAGCCTTTTTACATAGTGAGACTTAACACCCATTCTCTATGGAAATTCGATACACGGAATACTTCTAGGTGAAGTGCTACAACGGTACTTTTCGTGCTCTTGCGGATTTTCTTTGCTTTCGCTAAGAAATACCAACAAGCATTTCTAGCGCCCGTTCTTGGGAGCGGTTGTCATTATAGTTTGTGAGACCTAGTTATCGATTGTGAGCCCTACCCACTCGCCATTCTTTTTCATTTTTTTTCTTTCATGGAGCAACCCACCATTTCCAAATTATGCGCTCCAAAGGGCGAGCTCTTAGAACGCCCATCTTCTTGAAGCCAATCACGGCTTCGAGATTTGAGCTCCGCCCAGGGCTTGTTAGCCATGGTTGGGGAACAACCCTTCTCTCGGTTTCGAAAGAGAAAATCCATATCACCACTTGCGGGGAATTTGAAACTACGTGGTTGCCTCCATTTTGAAGGCGTACCACATGAATATTTGAAATGGAAATTATTTCCTTTCTCGCTTACGGGAGAGAGCGATACAATGGTGCGATCATAACGTAGGAAAAGTAAATGGGGATTGGGAGGAACGGGGCAAAGTTTTGCCTCGCATTCTTCCCTCTCACCGAAATTGTTGCCCTTCGTGCGAAATCCTCTCATTCCGGCAAAAGGAGAAGGAAGAGATAGGAGCAGCTGGGATAGATTTACAACATTAATAAACTCGGTCCCGATTTGTCTTTACCCCAACACATTTTATTACAACATTTTTGGTCGGGATTAAATAAGGAATCTCTCAAATTCCTAGACTCGGCTGCAGGCGGTTCGTTTTCACATAAACCTGTAGAAGAAGGAGAAGCACTTTTAGATAAAATTCGAGAAAACACTACTCCTCTTGAACCCGTCCTTGTACAATGCAAGTCTATCTCGAAAGACGTTTCTTCGGCTCAGGCCGAACCTGCTGAACCGAATACACCATTAGAGAAACCTTTCCCCGAACCGGTGGAGGAACCCCTTTTGGGAGACCTCCCACACATTGAGGACGTATTCTTTGACGATTATGGAAACACCTCAAATTACGAATCTGTAAAAAGTCCCCAGTTCCATTAACCCCTAAAGAACCGTTAAGTAAAGAATCCTTGCAAGAATCAATTAGGGAGTTAACCACACTAATGAGTAACGAATGGGCTAATGAAAGTGACTCGATGACCGAAGAAATTCGGATTCGCACCCCTTCATTTCCCTTATCTTTGTAATATACGAGGAATCTGGGAAAATGTATAATACTGCCCCCCACTGTAGGCATTAATATTATGTCCCACTCTTTTGCCTTAATCCATTTTTACAACCAACGATGGTGGCCTACAATCAAAACCCTTAGACACGATACATGATCTCGTTATCCCGGGGTTGGGGTTACTACATGACGTTATGCTTCACAATAATGATATTGAACTCAGTTTAGATTTTCATATTTTTGATATAGATGAGTTTGATATTTTAATCGGGCATCCCCTAGAAAAATTGTTGAATGACCCACCAAAAACAGGGGACTTAGATGTAAAGTTAGGACGAGACACTTTCACTCTACCCATAACTCAAGCTAAAAATTCAATAGTGGAACCTCTGTCCAAATGTATGCCCGTCGAGGTAGTGTCAACAATACCCTTTGAAACTCCTCGAAGAATCTTTAGAAAAAGACTCCAAATTCTTCATTGAAGAAATTAGTGAGATGGATGACTTCATCGATCTCCCTAAAGAAGAAGCAATGACACCACCTCCCATTGAGCTAAAAACCCTTCCCGAAGGACTACGCTATGTTTTCTTAAATAATGATAAAAATGCTCTTGTAATTATCAATGATAAATTAAGCGAAGAGGAGTCATCCAAACTGATAAAAATCTTGGAAAAACATAGAAGCTGTCTTCGGGTATTCCCTACATGATTTGAAGGAATTAGCCCAATGATTTGCTCTCTTTGCATCCTGTTGACCCGGGATAAAACACCCTCACGTGAACCTCAACGCCGGCTCAATAATGAAATGAGAGAAGTTGTGAAGAAAGAAGTTCTTAAACTTCTTCACGCCGGGATAATCTATCCCGTTCCACGTAGTGATTTGGGTTAGCCCCTGTCCAAGTAGTACCTAAGAAGGGAGGCATGACGGTAATTAAAAATGAGTTAATCCCCCAGCAACGCATCGTCACGGGATGGAGAATGTGCATAGACTACCGGAAATTAAATGCCGCCACAAAGAAAGATCACTTCCCACTCCCATTTATTGATGAAATGTTGGAGCGGCTAGCGAAACACTCTTTTCTTTTGCTTCTTAGATGGATATTCTGGTTATCATCAGATTCCCATCCACCCTGATGATCAGAGCAAGACCACGTTTACATGCCCATATGGAACATATGCCTACCGTAGAATGTCTTTCGGGTTGTGTAATGCACCCGCATCATTTCAAAGGTGTATGATGTCCATATTCTCAGACATGATTGAGGAGATCATGGAAGTTTTCATGGACGATTTTTCCATCTATGGAAAGACTTTCGAGAGTTGTCTAGAGAATCTAGATAGAGTCTTGCAATGATGCCAAGAAAAGGACCTAGTACTTAATTGGGAAAAGTGTCACTTCATGGTCCGAGAGGGCATTGTCCTCGATCACCTAGTGTCCAGAGAGGGGATTGAGGTAGATAAAGCAAAAATCAAAGTGATCGAAAAAAAATTACCTCCCCCGTGAGCGTAAAAGGAATGCGTAGCTTTCTAGGCCACGCAGATTTTATAGGCGGTTTATAAAAGATTTCTCACGAACTTCCGGACCGTTAACAAGCCACGCTAGCTAAGGATGCACCTTTTGAGTTCAGCGATGAGTGCATGAAAGCTTTCCTTACCATCAAGGAAGCACTCATCTCAAAGCACCAATCATCCAACCACCCGGATTGGTCGCCGCCCTTTGAAATCATGTGTGATGCTAGTGATTACGCTAGTTGGTGCGGTCCTTGGCCAAACCAAAGATAAAAAGCATCACGCAATTGCCTATGCTAGCAAAACGCTAAGCGGAGCTCAATTGAATTATGCCACTGGCGAAAAAAAGAGCTCCTAGCTGTTGTCTTTGCTATCAATAAGTTTAGGTCTTACTTAGTGGGATCAAAAGTGATTGTTTACACCGATCATGCTGCATTGAAATACTTGCTCACTAAGAAAGATGCTAAACCAAGATTAATAAGATGGATTCTCTAACTCCAAGAATTTGATTTAGAAATTAAAGATAAGAAAGGAGTAGAGAACACTGTTGCGGATCATTTGTCGCGCTTGCAATTCACTAACACGCAGAAGGCGCCTATCAATGACTTCCTACGTGACGACATGCTCCCGAAGGTGGAGGACATAACCCCATGGTATGCAGACATTGTGAATTTTATGGTTTCAGGTTATGTACCACCTGGCGAATCTCGCCAGAAGTTGAAAGCAGAAAGCCGACGCCACCTATGGGACGATCCGTACCTCCACAGGATATGTTCTGACGGGATGTTGAGAAGATGTGTGCCCACCAAAGAGGGACAAGAGATTATTGAGAAATGCCACGCAGCGCCATACCGGAGGACACTATGGTTTGTTCCAAGACACAAGCAAAAATATGGCGGTCGGATTCTCTTCGGCCAAGCATGTATCAAGACACCAAGGAGTTCATCAGAAGGTGTCACAAGTGCCAGCTGCAAGGAGGCATTACCTCACGAAATGCCATGCCCCTCCACTACAACCTACAAGTCGAAGTCTTCGATGTTTGGGGTATTGACTTCATGGGACCTTTTCGAAAGTCCTATGATTGTGAATACATCCTCATCGCTGTCGACTACGTATCCAAATGGGTGGAAGCACTACCGTGCCGAGCCGTAGATTCCAAGCATGCAAGGAAATGTTCCATGAGATTATCTTTCCACGCTTCGGAACCCCAAGGATGGTGGTGAGCGACGGAGGAACCCACTTCACTGACAAAGTTTTCAGAAAATTTCTGATGGAGTTGGGATCCAAACACAACATCGCTACACCATACCACCCACAAACAAGTGGCCAAGCTGAGACATCCAATAAACAAATCAAGAACATCCTTCAGAAAACAGTCAATGCAATGGGAAAAGGATGGAAAGACAAGCTACCTGATGCACTATGGGCATACAGGACAGCTTACAAAACCCCCATTGGCATGACACCATTCCAGATGGTCTATGGGAAAAGCTGTCATTTGCCAGTAGAGCTTGAACATCGAGCTTCTTGGGCAATCAAAACTTGGAACATGGACCTCAAGCTAGCCGGACAAAATAGACGTAAACAACTTACCGAGCTCTTGTAGAGGAATGGAGTGAGAAGGCATACCACAGTGCCGGACTTTACAAGGAAAGAACAAAAAGATGGCACTACCGCCGAATTCAGCATAAAACATTTCAAGAAGGAGACAAGGTATTACTCTTCAATTCCCGAGTAAAATTATTCGGCGGAGGAAAACTTAAAAGCAAGTGGATGGGACCATACACCGCCGCCGACGTCGCACCACACGGAGCTATCACCATTCGTGACGATGAAGGTAACATCTCAAAGGTAAATGGCCAAAGATTAAAAAATTTATTATGAACCTTCTCACGATATAAATAAAACCATAGATAAAATAAAATTAATTAGTTTTGAAAAATTTTAATTTTTTTAAAAAAATTACATTTATTTGCCCTCATTATTATTCCTAAAAATTTAAAAGAAACAAACCTTTTATCTTTCTTCCTTTTGTCACCTTGACACGAATAAGAACAAATAAATAAAAACACACTGAGTTTGAGTGCGAGGATAAGACTAGAATCGGGATAGGATGAGACAAAGACCGGGGGGCCGGCGGCGGCGGCGACCGCCGCACCCGGTGTGCCCACCGTGTCAGGGTGGCCTCCCAAGCCTATCTTGTTCGTCGTGCCTAGTTTTAGTCCTCCATCCACGCTAATTAAGTGTTCGGCCCGTATTCACTTTCGACATTGCTATAAAATCCGGACACCACCTCTAGTATCACCTCACACCAAACCTTTGTTCTTCTAGGCTCCACTCATCACACCATGTCACGCAACAATCGGCTTTATCTCGCCCTTGGCATAGAGGAACAGAAGAATCTCCCATTAGAGAAGAAGTAAATTTTGTCACGGCAACCCCACTCGCAATCCTACCTCCTCCACAAAGCTCCACAAGAAAGCCTCAACCAAAACCCAATCCCAAAGATTAGGAGGAAGCGCGCATTGCCTACAAACACCAAAAAGAAACCTTCGAAGAAATTCCTAGAAGCAAGGCTGCCCAAAAAGAGAAATCACTTTGTTGACGTTTCTTAACGCACACGGATAAATCCGCAAGCGCACGGAATTGTCGTTGTAGCTTTCACCGGAAATATTCGAGGGTATCGTATTTTCCACGAGGAACGGTTGCGCTCTAATCTTTGAGCGGGGCCACCCTAGGATAACTATGGATAGTGAGGTATCTTTATGGGCTTAGGTTTCAGGTAGGGATTTCTAAAGTCTCGTTGTCTACTCACTTCGGGCACCGCCCGCCCAAAGGGCGAGTGTCCGGCAATTAGCTCTACGACACGGCCCGAGCGTGGGGGGGATTTCAAGGGGACGGACAAGGCTTGTCACGACCAAGCCGCCTACCCCTCAACCGTGGGATGCACCGCAAAAGGTAGGTGAACGCTAGCCCAAACACCACGTTTGCACTACCATCCATAACTCTTGGGTTGTATAAGGTTCCCCGGTCAAAGAGTTCCTTCTCCAAGAGTTATGACCCGAAGGTACGACTACCAATCCACGCAAGTCGATACAATGGCTAAGATAATATGCTTGAAGAACAATAAGCCAAAAGATAATCACAAGCTTTCTCACCAAAGTGTAAGTAGCTTGCAGAGGTACAAGCGAAGCGGGTACCGACAACTCCGGCACTCCGACTTCCTAGGAACCGCGGCACACCAGGGGCGGACCGACAACTCCAGGTAGAAGGAACCAAACTTCCTTCTAGCCTTTCCTCTCTCACTCTCCATTAGAAATAAGAGGGGGAAGAAGAACAAGAATGGAACTCTCTCCTCTCTATTACATTGTGGCTCCTCCTTGTGTTGTATGGAATTGGTGTGTGTTGAATGAGGGGGAGAGAGCCTCCTTTTATAGGTAGAGGAGAGGGGGCTCTTTGGAAGATGGTCATCCTCACATGGAAGGATCAAAACCGACCTTGGAACACCTTCCTAATCAGCCCAAACCGACCAACCCACGTCGGTAACACACTTTTTGGAAGGTAATGAACCGCCTCGAGAAGGATGGGCCCGAACCGCCTCCAGACGGGTGCGCGCGCACCCAAAGGTGCGGCCGCACCCATATGTGGGCCGTTTGGGCTAAAATTTTTGTGTGTGCGTCTATCTCATCGTTAGCTTCGTTTCGGTGGGTAGTGCACTGAAAACGGAGTCCGTATGGAAAAGTTATGCCCAAAATACTAAACCCATGTCCTGCGGCCCGGTATGATTTCATGTTGGATTTGGGCCTCGACTTCTTGGGCTTATGTATAGATGTTGATACTCATATTTATGGGCATTTCTCCTCTCTTCTCCTTGCTTTGCTCATGTCCATTTAGGGCCTTGTTATTCTTTATATTTTTCTTTGCTTTTGGCCCAAAATGTGTATGTTTCCAACATTGTCCTGCAAAACAAGTGAAGTACCAAAACTTGTGGAAATGGTTAGCTCAAAGCCCTATCACTATTATGTTTTGGTAATTTTATACTAATGTTGATGGTATAAAATATGTAGTTAATGACCGTTAACAAACTCCCCACACTTAGTCCTTTGCTCATCCTCGAAAGTGAAGGTATAGGGACTAGAGTGGTTCAATCTCCAAGATGTGGACCTACATACAAGTTATTCCAGGCTTCACCTGCTTTGTGAGCATTCAAAAGTGGCTACCATGTTTTCTTGGACGATTGAACAATGGAACGGTTATGAAATCGTATCTCCTTGCTACTACTCATGTGCAAAGACTTGGTTGATTTTTTTTTTTTTGAAGATAAAATAGCAATGCTCCATAGTTAATTCTCACATAGTCACTCATTTTGTGTTTCCTTACCAAAGCACTCTCGCTCACACTCATCCTATCTTTTTGCAGGGTTTTGTGGATCTTTGAGTGGAGTGATGCATACGTACCTCTGTATGTTTTGTCGGGTCAAGCTCTGGATCGTTGGAAAGAGGAGCCATACTCCTAGATCGAAATGTGCAAAAGTGTGTGGAAAATATTTTTGGTATTTTTGTGGTTACTCCTTGACTCATGATCTCTCCTTTCTCTTTTTTTTTTTTGTATGCTTTTGGAGAGATACAGGCTATTTTTCTTTCTGTATTTCTTATTTTTTTTTCTTTTTTTTTTTTTTTGGAGATGTGGGCTCTACTCGCCCTCGGACACGTGTCCATTTTTCATCTCTTATTCTTTTTTTTTTTTTCTGCAGCCTGTATCTTTCTCTCTGCATTTTTCTTGATAACAGGAGATGATCATGGTATAATGAATGGAGTATTTATTTGGTGGATGATAGGGGTGCATGTTGTGCGCAATTCTCATTGTGAGAATTGGCGTGTATATGTGGGTGTACATGTTTTCCGATCTTGGGGGTATGAGCCTCTCTCAACTTAGGATCAACGGAGCTCGACAAAACTCAATACAAGCAGGAAGTAGCTATAGTGGATATTCTTGTTATTATTCGGGCTTTGGTAGGATTTGGCTAAGTCAAACCATGAGCATGCTTTATTTTAAATTTTTGAAGATAAAACCAAGTCTCATTGCATAAGAGAGCAAGTGTCAAGTCATTCTACCATATCTCAAAGCTCAATTGTTTAGATGAACATGGGGTCCCTAACAGGTAGTTGCTCATCAAAAGAATGGTTTTGGCGAGGAATAAAGTGTATGCATGTCATGGATCAATTGGTAGACCAGAGATGGAGTTTTTTTTTTTTTTTCAAGAAGTTTTATCTTTTTGATTTGTTCAATTTCAGACCTCAAAGCTTTATGGAGGATGTGAGAGAGGGAGTAAGCGCAAACCACCGTTTGAAGAGGAAGGAGTTAATGGTAGTTGTTTGTCTTGTCCTTCTCCATCATGAATTGCTCGGTGTTCGTGCATTTGTGCTGGGGAGATCTCGGGTAGATGTGCTTGTATGCTTGAGAGATCTCCCCCACACTAATTCTTGTACCTGTATTTTAAACAAAGAAAACAAAAAAAAAAACAACAACATGGCTCTATCGGCAAGAATACCGTGGAGCCTTTATTATGAGAACTTTATTTTATTTTATTTAATTTGTTCACCTCATCATTACTCCAAAGCAAGGCTAACATAAAGAAGCAATGAATAACATAGCCTCTATTTATCTCCAAAATAAGATACTCCCAAAGATAATGACAACAAAGCTCTAAGTTCATTAACCTAGCTCTAACACCATGTCAAAGCTTGATTAAAGGAGATCATTTTTACCCTAAGCACCATGCTTAATGTAAAAAGACCTATGGATGTATTTCTTAAGTAAATGCACCCAAACTTCAAAACATAAGTCATAAAAAGGGAAGCATGGAGTTTTATCATCATGGAGACAAAAACAAGTGAATGAGTTGGTGAACGTTTATTTTCTTTGCATACCTAGATATACTTACCAGCAACATTTTGGATGAAGCATTGAAGTTGTTGCTGCGGTTTGCATGATGACTCTGCCCAGGTGCACCTCAAGGCTAGGCCACACACACGTGTGTATGGGCCATGGGTCTTGATGGTAGCGACAAAGGATGAGAGAAAAACCCTTCTTGCTTGTGGAAGCAATGATGGGTGGAGTCAGGCAAACACTTTGATATGTATCTTGACCATGCGGGGCCAACCTGCTCCTCTCTCTTATTATTATTTTTTTTTATAGATTTTTTTTTTCAACAACACTTTTTTTTTTCAATAACACTTCTTTTTTTTTTTTTCGACATCATATATATTTTTTTTTTTCTCTTTTTTTTTTCACTTTCTCTCTCCTACTTTTTTTTTTTTTTTTTTTTTTTTTACTCTTTTCTCTCCATCTCTATTTCTTTTTTTTTTTTTTTTTTTTATCTCTATTTCCCCTTTTTTTTTTTTTTTTTTTAGCAAGGCGGGTGACATCAACTTTTATTCACCCTCAAATTTTTTTTTTGTATGGTCCCTTGGTGGATGGAACTTAGGATTGTCACCATCTTCCCCCACACTTGGACTTTTGTGAAAAAGTCAAGTGTGCAAGGTCCGGGTCTCCTCTTGAGCATGTTCCATCACCCATGGACATCCTAGCTTTTTTTTTTTTTTTTTTTTTTGTGATGTAGCCCCTCATGTTCTCGGCGTCGCATGCCTCTTTGTTCTTCTCAATCGATCTCCACCTGAAATGGTTAGCGACAAGAATACCCGAAGGTGCATACTAACTTGATAACATGTTCTTGCTTTTATTAATAAGAAGAGAGAAAGACTTTTTACTTTTTTTTTTTTTTTTTTTGATAGTCCGGGGTATCTCCGGCGGTGCTTTCTTTATGGTCGTAAGCTTGACCGTGGGAAAACATCCTGCACCGATGATGGTGAAGTTCCCATTTTTCACCACTAAGAATTTAGCATTACGCTCAAGCTGCAAGGTTAGCGTCATCATGCTACTACGAGGTTTGCAACCATTCTCTTAAAAAAGTTTTCAAAGAGAACCAAGAGATGGTTGTGATCTTCGTCGAAGCACTCGGCTAGAAGCAAGACAAACTCAAGAAGACCCAAAGGTGAGCATGTAAGAAGTCTCAAGTGACAACTTGTTATGCTCAAAAACAAATTTCCACATGGTCTCAAGAGTTGTCGCCGTGCATGTCCATGGCACATGAGGGTTTATCCTCAAAAGATGTGACATGAAGGACGAACATTTGAATCTTGACCATTGTCAAGAACAATGTTTTATCGGCCGGAGGGACATGACTTGTGTTCGTGAGAGGGCGACGGTGATTCGTTTCACTAAGATGTGTTAACAACTTGGGTGAAGCGAATAGAGTTATAAACTTCGCCTCCTCGAACAGATTTTGGTTGGGAAGATGCTTCGCCTATGGGATGTCTAGGTGTAAGAGGCGGAAACATTCTTTCCCAACTTCTCATCATGGCTCCCCTCTATAGGTTTTTTTTTTCATGAAAAAGCTTTTTCGAGAGGGTAGCCTGTGAGAAAATTGAAATCAAGGATGGGGTATATATGGGAGTCTAAGCGCACCTTGTTTACGAGGTTTCGTCATCATCCTTGAATTCAATCGTGAACTCCGAAGGACAAAGCATTCCTTCCTTCGGTGTTCGTGGTTCGGGAGAGGGCTCAATAGTCAGTTCCAATGGCGGTATGGGGAATGACTCGACTGATGAGGGCTCCTCAATGCTTGACATGCCCTTAATATGGAGGGGAAAAGGTTCTACAACGGGAGAAGCAAGCTTCTCTAGGATGTGTTCAAGGGTTTTCCTATGTTCCATTGTAGGTTTACAAGTAAACGACCCTCCAATGGTCACGTCAAGGCATAGGGCAGCATCAATGTCAATACCCGAACAAAAGATATGCAGAAGCACACTATCGGGTAGTCTAGGCCAACATGTATAAACATTATAAATCTGGCCTAGGCTGCACCTATGGACTCCTTCTCATCCTACTTGAGATCGAGGATTGTCCTTGGTAGGCATTGATGGGGAAGAATGCTAGACAAAAAAATTGTCTTTGAGTTCTTCTCAGTCCCCATTCAAATTTCCTACGACAATAGTGTACTATTGTTTTGCTTTCCCTATGAGGGAGAGCGTAAACAAATTCCACATGTGAATTTCTTGGATCATGCTAGGAATGCCGAGGCATGATCATAATTCCTCGAAATCTCGTAGGTGGCAACATAGATTTTCAAAATGGTCACCAGAGATGGAGTGCCAAAACAAAAGTTTTTTTTTTAACTAGGGTGAGTTCATAGCCGATAAAAATTTTGGTTTTGAAAAAGATTGTGGCTCTTGTGAACTCCCCATTGAAGCGAGAAGGTTTTCGAAATGGAGTAGGCTTCAATTTGAAAAAAAAAAAAAATAAATAACTATTTTTAAATTTTTTTTGGATACAACACACGGGTGCTCTAGGCTCGAGAGAGAATTATGACTACCGTTCCCCGCAACGGCGCCGTAAAAGCTTGTTGACGTTTCTTAACGCACACGAGATAAATCCCAAAGCGCCACGGAATTGTCGTTGTAGCTTTCACCCGGAAATATTCGGGGTATCGTATTTTCCACGAGGGAACGGTTGCGCTCTAATCTTTTGAGCGGGGCCACCCTAGGATAACTATGGATAGTGAGGTATCTTTATGGGCTTAGGTTTGGGTAGGGATTTCTAAAGTCTGTTATCTACTCACTTCGGGCACCGCCCATGCCCAAAGGACTGTGTCAGAGCAATTAGCTCTACGACACAACCGAACGTGGGGGATTTCAAGGGGACGGACAAGGCTTGTCATGACCAAGCCGCCTACCCCCTCAACCGTGGGATGCACCGCAAAAAGGTAGGTGAACGCTAGCCCAAACACCACGTTTGCACTACCATCCACAACTCTTGGGTCGCATAAGGTTCCCCGGTCAAAGAGTTCCTTCTCCAAGAGTTACGACCGAAGGTACGACTACTAATCCCGCAAGTCGATAACAGCTAAGATAATATGCTTGAAGAACAATAAGCCAAAAGATAATCACAAGCTTTCTCACCAAAGTGTAAGTAGCTTGCAGAGGTACAAGTTTAAGCGGGCACCGACAACTCCCAAAGACTCCGACTTCCTAGGAACCGCGGCACACCGGGGCGGACCGACAACTGTGTAGAAGGAACCAAACTTCCTTCTAGCCTTTCCTCTCTCACTCTCCATTAGAAATAAGAGGGGAAGAAGAACAAGAATGGAACTCTCTCCTCTCTATTACATTGTGGCTCCTCCTTGTGTTGTATGGAATTGGTGTGTGTTGAATGAGGGAGAGAGCCTCCTTTTATAGGTAGAGGAGAGGGGGCTCTTTGGAAGATGGTCATCCCCACATGGAAGGATCAAAACCGACCTTGGAACACCTTCCTAATCAGCCCAAACCGACCAACCCACGTCGGTAACACACTTTTTGGAAGGTAATGAACCGCCTCGAGAAGGATGGGCCCGAACCGCCTCCCGACGGGTAGATGCGCGCACCCAAAGGTGCGGCCGCACCCATATGTGGGCCGTTTGGGCTGAAATTTTTGTGTGTGCGTCCGTCTCGTCGTTAGCTTCGTTTTCGTGGGTCGTGCACTGAAAACGGAGTCCGTATGGAAAAGTTATGCCCAAAATACTAAACCCATGTCCCGCGGCCCGGTATGATTTCATGTTGGATTTGGGCCTCGACTTCTTGGGCTTATGTATAGATGTTGATACTCATATTTATGGGCATTTCTCCTCTCTTCTCCTTGCTTTGCTCATGTCCATTTAGGGCCTTGTTATTCTTTATATTTTTCTTTGCTTTTGGCCCAAAATGTGTATGTTTCCAACATTGTCACCGCAAAACAAGTGAAGTACCAAAACTTATGGAAATGGTTAGCTCAAAGCCCTATCACTATTATGTTTTGGTAATTTTATACTAATGTTGACGGTATAAAATATGTAGTTAATGACCATCAACAGTCACCCCCTCTAGGAATCAAAAACCCCATCAAACGAGTGGTAAAGAGGGTCATTCCACCATTAGGAAACCCCCTCCAAGAGGCCGGTAGCGTGGATTCTTCAGCGATAGTGAGGGAGAGGAGCCGGAAATTGGACCTACTTTTGCATCTATCAATGCTAGCATAAGGAGCCTCAGTAGAAAACTAGAAGCGTGCTCAAAATAGCATAACAGAAGAGAAATTGGAAGTTAAGAAATTAGAAGATACTATCATTTCAATGCGTAGGGGATTTAATGAGAAATTAACTAGGGTGGCAAGAGCAAAGGGCGTGGTCGGGCGCACTTGCCCCACCACGCTAGAAATTTCCTCTTCCAAAATAATCGGGCAATAGATTTATTTGTTTTTCATTTATATCTTGTATTTTCCCTTTTCAATTATATGCTTGATCAATAAAGAGTTGTTACTTTTATTTTGCACACTTGTTCTTTTGTTTTGTCTCTTGAAATATCATGTACAAAGAACAAGTGTGGGGGAAGGCCTGCACGCACGCAAATGAGTTCACAAACCTTCTCCGTGCCTTCTCCCATCTCTCTCTCTCTATTAATGTCAACTTAAGAACAAAATTGTCTATAATCAACATGGCTAACCTCCACCTCTCTTGAATATATAAATCAATTGGCATAAATTTTATTCCTAACTAAGATCCTAAACTTTGATGAGCAACGCTGAATAGGGAACCCACTTTATCTTATTAATTGCACCAAGAGATATAGTAAGATGACTTGACTTTTTATTCTCTCTTGCAATAAGACTTGAATTTTATTTCAAAACTTTTACTCAAGCATGCTCCTTGGTTGATTTAGAATCAATTCCTACCAAAGCCAAAAATTAGAATCATATACATCCACAAATAGTTATTTATTCTTGTATTGAGTTTTGTCAACCTTTGCGATCAATGTTGAAGGGAGTTTCATGTACCTAAGATCGAAATGCACGTGCACCCACCAAATAAGCCAATTCTTACATTAAGAATTGCGCACAACATGCATCACCATCCACCAAAAAGAGACACGATCTTGTCCCAAATTCCAACCTTCGAATATTTATCACATGCCAAACAATAGAAGAGATATGGGCTATTTAAAGATAATAAGTACACTCCATGCTAGATGCGCATGAGACAAAAAAAATGGACATGTGTCCAAGAGAATAAAAGATGGCGTGCCAAAGAAGCCCGCCTAAAAAAAAAAAAATATATACACTATTAATAAATAGCCCATGTTCTCCAAATTCAAAGGCATCACGATTAGAAGGATCAAATTACAACAAGATCGACATTTTTTTCTCCACCATATGCATTCCACACACTTGCACATTTTGATGGGAACATGACTCTTCTCTCCGAAGATCCGAAGCTTGACCCGACAATATATACAAGATAAATATGCACTTGTCATTTTCTCGAAGAATCCCCTGAACACCACTCAAATATTAGGAGTAGAGAGAGTGACATAATACAAATGCTTGGGAGGAACCAATCCACAAATATGAGTGACTCATTTTAGAATTAACCACGGAGCAATGTTGTTTTCTTTTCAAAAATATAAAACCAAGTCTTATATGTAAGAGTAGAAATAAAATGATAGAAATCCAAGCTATTCCTTCGTACAATTTTTCAAGATAAATTGGTAGACACTTTGAATGCTCACAAGGAAGGTGAAGTCCTGGAATAACCTTTATGCTAATCTCGATTTATTTATTCATAGAAGACAACATTCTTTTGATCTAAGTTCACTCGAGGAGGACAGTAAAGACTAAGTGTGGGGAGTTGTTGGCGGTCACTATCACACATTTTATACCGCCAACTTAGCTATAATTAAGAGAGATAAAACACATTTATGTTAAATAAACATTTACTACTCACCTAGTTCCACTTGTATTTCTAGAATATCTCTTTTGTAGGGACAAACACGGAAACTTGGTGAGAGTACGCCAAATAAAGAGCAATACACAACTCGGAGAATACGCTTTGGCAAAGAGGAACGTGACGGGCGAACCGGACCAAATCGGGACCGGCACCTCAGGAAAAGCAACGTAGAGCAGGCCACCAGCCCACACGCGGAGGCACGGCACCGTGGCGGGCCAAACACGGGCCGGCCGCCGTGAGGTCTTGGCGCCCGCCGCTGCCCGGTGCCCGATCCCGCCCGCGCCTTGGTCCCCTGTCCCGGCCGGAGGGTAGAGGCGGCGCATGAAGGTGTTTTCGCCGTTTTCACGCCAAACGTTCCCGCCAAAACCACTTTTCATTTGTGTATAAAAGGAGGGTCACCCCCCCTCCATAGAGCATCCCTCAACATACTTCATAGTCTCACATTCAGGGTGGTTTAGAGAGTGCCAAGACACTCGGAGGGAGCGAGAGAGAGTGCAAGGTAGAGAGGAAGAGAGGAGTAGCGACCCCGCGATCTTGTTTGTCTGAGAGTCTTTGGATCTGTCGGCCCCGCCTCCCTACCTTGTACCTCTACAGGTAACCTTTCGGCTTGGTGGAAGTTATTCGTGTCTTACTTTCAGTATCATTCTTAAGTTTCACGCTATCATTTATTTTATCGAGAATTACGGGATCGTTGTTTGCCCCCTGTGGTAAATACTCTAGTAGAGGACCCCTGATGAAGACGGGATCTCCTGGCCAACACTAGAGTAGTGACAAGTAACATAGACGTGGTGTCTAAGTTATACATCACCCTCGTTTGCTCCGCAATCCACAGTAGTGAGGTAGGGGATAGGTGGTGACAGCCCTATTCGCCCATCGTACTCCTCCACGTCCGGTTGCGTGCAGTAGAGCTTGAGGCCGACATCGCTTGGCAGACCAAGTGCACTCCGGTGCCCGAAGTAATACTCGATTAATAGACAGAGTAGCCTGACTTAGCCTAAGTGCTGAAAGAACACATCGCTCCTACGATCACCTCCTATGCTTGACCCTTGATAGCTAGAAGAATAGACTTAACACCCGTTCCCTGTGGAAATTCGATACCTGGAATACTTCTAGGTGAAGTGCTACAACAGTACTTTCCGTGCACTTGCGGACTTTGCTGCTTTCGCTAAGAAATACCAACAGCTATGCTAGATACCTCTTAGCTCATTTCAGGAATGATGAGACATTCAATGTTGGGGGGTTCATTTGGAGGCAGCTAGCAAATGCCATGGATGATGCTAGGAGGAACTTGCCATATGCACCCTACCTCATGTTCATTATTGAGAGGGTCACAGGACACATCTTTCCCAAGGACTGTTTCCACACGGTCTACAACATAGAGAAGACCCATGGCTTGGATGGTGGGAAGATTAGTGGCAGACCTAGTGTGGGTGGCACTTCAGGCATAGTTGGTGGCACCTCAGCTGGTAGAGAGGACCTTCAGGAGCCCTCTAGCTCTAGGCCTAGGAGGAGAGGCACCATTAGCAAGGTGAAAGCCCGGCTGCAAGCTATCTTTGGACCTTTGTGCATACTCCTCACAGCAGAGCTACGAGACACGAGAGAGAGATCGAGACAGGGCCTTCAAGAGTGTCGGGGAGAGCAGTCAAATTGTTTGTGACCTATGTTGAGATTCTTTTCATATGCCCAAGATCAAGATTCACGTACACCCGTAAATAAAATGCCGACTCTTACACCGAGAGTTGCGCACAACATGCACTCTTCCATCCACCAAAAAATACTACATTCATCAGTATCATGACCTCTCACAAAAATCCCAGTTACCAAAGGAGAAGTATGGGCTAGGTTTGAAAAAAAATGAAATGATGATGAAAAAGAAAAGATGGACATGAGTCCTTTCAAAAAAAAGACGAGGAAGTCAGTACTCGTCCAAAAAAGAGAGAAAAGAAAGAAAAAGAATAAGGTAGCCCATACCTCCTGCAAATAAATGCCACCAAAAAGAGAGAGCCATGATACCTGGAGTACACAAATGTTCCACACACTTTGCACATCTTGATCTAGGCCTATGACTAGTCTCTCCATGTGGTCCGGTTTTTGACTATGGCAACATGACATGATACAAGTATGCCGTTCTTTTTACGTACCCAAAACCCCACAAAAAGCCTTATATAGCTGGTAGGGAAAAAGAAAGGCGAATCTAAGCCTTTGGTGAGGAACAAACCACATACAAATTGAGTGATCCGAGTGAATCATTTGAGGAGCAAGGCTATATTTACATCTTTCAAAATCAAATGAAAACCCAAGTTCCTGCACTTATTTGAAGCAAGGGGATTTGAATCTATGTTGTTCCATAATTCAATTACCCAAGAGTAACGTGGTAGACACATCAAAAAGTTCACAAGTGAAGGTGAAGCTTGGAATAACTTATATGCAGGTTGTACATCAAGGAGATGACCCATCTTAGTCCTCAGCCTTGAGGACGAGCAAAGGACTAAGTGTGGGGGAGTTTGTTGACGGTCGTTAACTACATATTTTATACCGTCAACATTAGTATAAAACCACCAAAACACAATAGTAATAGGGCTTTGAGCTAACCATTTTCCACAAGTTTTGGTACTTCACTTGTTTTGCAGGACAATGTTGGAAACATACCACGTTTTAAATAGCGCCGCCGCTATAGCGGCTAGAATCAACTGCCGCGATGCTATTGCACTTTTTCACGCTATTGACGCTATTGCGCCGCTATTGTGCGCTATTGTGCCGCTATTGCACGCTATTGGCGCTATTCGCGCCGCTATTCTCGCTATAGCACCGCTATTCGCGCTATAGCGGCAGCAGCAGCCTAGCGCTACTGCGTGTAGCTGCCGCTATAGCGTGGCAATAGCGGTGCTATAGTGGCGCTATAGTGCCCAATAGCGCCCAGAAAAGTCTGACGCTATTTTTCATAGCCCGCTATTTAAAACATGGAAACATATACATTTTGGGCCAAAAGCAAAGGAAAACGTATAAAGAATAAACAAGGCCCTAAATGGACATAAGCAAAGTAAGCAGGAGAGAGGAGAAATGCCCATAAACATGAATATCAACATCTATACATAAGCCCAAGAAGTGGAAACCCAAATCCAACATGAAATGACATTGGGCCACATGACATGGGTTTAGTATTTTGGGCATAACTTCTTCATACGAACTCCATTTTCCGTGTACCACCCGCCAAAACGGAGCTAACAACGAAAACCGACGTGCCCACAAAAATTTCAGCCCAATTGGCCCAGATCTTGGTGCGCCCGCACCTTGGGGTGTGCCCGCACCCCTGTGGTTGCCAACCGGGCCTACTTTTCGAGGCGGTTGTATTCAACCAGAGAACATCGGTGGGAGCATGGACCAGGTTCGTTGCATCTGTAAACCGACGTTTGGAGGTCGGTTAGGTGCTTTGAAGGGGAGAATATTCCAAGCATCTTTAGAGCATATGCCCTCTCCCCCTCCTATAAATAGATGGCTCCTCCCTCTCATTCCAACACACCAATTCCACACAACACAAGGAGGAGCCACAATGTAGAAGAGAGGAAGAAGCTCCACTCCACTCCTATCTTTCTTCTTCTTCTTCTTCTTCTTCTTCTTCTTCTTCTTCTTCTTCTTCTTCTTCCTCTTAGTTCTAATGGAAAGTGAGAGAGGGAAGGCTAGAAGAGGGCTTGGCCTCTTCTCCATGGAGTTCAGGTGTACCCCGGTGCATTTGCGGATCTCGGGTGGCCGTAGTGCTTGGGACTTGTCGGCACCCACCACGCTTTTGTACCTCTACAACCTTCTAATCATTTGGGTAAGAATGGTTGTGTCCCTCTTTCGGCTTATTACTCTTAAGCATATTATCTAGCTGTTATAGACTTGCGGGATTGATAGTTGTTCCTTCGGGGCATTGCTCTAGTAGAAGGACCCCGGGGACGGGTAAGCCTTGTATACACGCTGGAGTAATAATCACTAGTGTAGACATGGTGTCTAGGCTAGGGGTTATCTATCTTTTGTGGCGCATCCTACGGTTGAGGGGGTAGGCGGCTGGGTCGTGACAGCCTTGTCCGTCCCTTGTAATCCCCACGTTAAATTTTGTGGCGCAGTGCAATTGCCGGTCTCCATCCCGGTTTGGGCGATTGCCGGTGCCCGGGTAAGGACATAACAGCCAAGTGATCCCTGCTAGAGAGTTTGAGCCCATAAAGATACCTCACCACTATTGGCGGTCATTATCAAGTATATTATACCGCCAACTTATATCCAATTCATGAGAAAGGAGTAAACTTATGTTACATATACCTTTACTTCTAACCTAGTTCCACTTGTATTCATAGAAATTATGTTTTGCAGGTATAAAGTGGAAACAGTACAAAGTCGCCAAATAAGTCGAAAAGCGCATCGAATAAAAGACGCCAAGGAGAGGATCAAGCAAGAGGACCAAACCCGGCGACAAACCGGCCCATGCACCACCATAGGCCCAACATATGAGGGACAAAACGCGCCAGGGGAGGCCGGGGCGGGAGGCCCGACCCGGGGGCGGCCGGCGCAAGACTGCGGTGGTCGGTGCAAATTTTCGCCCTACGTTCCCGCCCTTTCTCTCGGGCGGTTTGGAGCGGTTTTCACTGGGCGGTTGCATGTGGTGCAAACTTTCGTTCCCGCTAAGAACACCTCGAAGCAAGGAGAGCCCTCCATTCCTTCCTCCTCTCCACTATATAAAGAGAGGCACTCCTCACTTGTAACACACACACACACAACACACAAGGGCTTGTCTCTCTTCACTTTCTCTTCTTCCTTTTATTAGTTAGGACTTAGGCACAATGTAAAAGATCAAGATCTTCCCTGGAGGCACTTGGTATGATTAATATAGTTTTACTTATGTTGATCAATACTTTGCTCTCCACATTATTCTTGTTCTTATTATCAATAGCTAAATAAAGCACAGTTCATGCGATATGATCTTAGCATATGAACTAGCATATAGTTTGCATGTCGCGATCTTGTCAAATAGAACTTTATGCTAAATGTATTATACATACATGATTAGACCATAATGAGTTCTCTCTTAAGATAATTCTTGGTTGCTTGTCGGTTTACGGGTTCGTCGTCCGCCCTTGTGGCGGATGCTCGTAGAGGGCCTCGCACGGCGGTCACCCACGATCAACGCTAGAGTAGTAGTCATAGCGTAAACGTGGTGTTTATGCTAGAGGCTGCCTTCGTTTGCCTCGAACGCGCACGGTCCGAGGGGTAGGCGGTGGTGGTGACGCCCTGTCCAGGCCCTTGTATTCCCCACGTCGGTGTTTCGAGTAGGGCTATTGGCCGGCATCGCTTAAGCGCACCAGGCGTTATCCGGTGCCCTGAAGTAAAACCAATAGTAATTGAGGTTATCTCGAAGTTAGAATCTCTCGACGGTATAAGGCATGCATGTATATCTACTATCTTAATAAAGCTATATAGGATATCCTTCTCCTAGCATGTTTTCTGTTTATCCTTTGAGACTGGGTTCAAGTGTGTGTGTCAAGTTATCATACCATTTGATTTATCCCTATTATGGATTGTGGTCTATTGCATAGTCATGTTATCTTGTCCATGTTCATATTAGAGACTTTTACACCATGCCTTCCCCGTGGAAATACGATACCTCGAATACTTAGGGTGAAAGCTACGGCGGCATTTTAGATGCGCTTTGCGGAACTCTTTCGTTTTGCGTTAAGAAATGCCAACAACCACCCATAGTTATCCTAGGGTGACTCGTTTAGAGAGTAATCACACAACCGTTCCTCGTGGAAATACGATACCTCGAATACTTAGGGTGAAATGCTATAACGACAATTTCAGACGCTATGCGGATTCTTACGCATACGTTAAGAAACGTCAACAAGCATTTCGGGCGCCGTTTCTTGGGAACGGTAGTCGTAATTTCTCTCGAGCTTAGAGCACCCGTGTGTTGAATCAAAAAAAACAAAAAAATAGTTATTTATTTTTCATTTTCAAAATGAACCCTTCACCAGATTTTAAAATCTTTATGCTTCTCCAACGGGGAGTTCATAGGACCAAAAACTTTTTCAAAATCAAAATTTTCATTCGGCCATGAACTCCACCCTAATTTAAAAAACTTTTTGGTTGGGCACACTCCTTCTCCGGGTGACTATTTTGAAAACACATGGTAACCACCTACGAGATTTTGAGGAGTTATAATCTTGCCTCAAAGCATTCCTAGCAAGATTCAAATTCTCATGTGGAATTTGTTTACGCGCTCTTTCTCATAGGGAAAGCAAAACAGTAGTACACTATTATCGTAGGAAGTTTGAATGGGGACCGAGAAGAACTCAAAGACAATTTTTGTCTAGCATTCTTCCCCATCAATGCCTACCAAGGACAACTCTCGATCTCAAGTAGGATGAGAAGGAGTCAAGGTGCAGCCTAGGCCAGGTTTATAATGTTTATACATGTTGGCCTAGACTTGTCAGTACCCAATAGTGTGCTTTTGCATATCTTTTGTTCGGGTCTTGACACGGACGCTGCCCTATGCCTTGACATGAATGCTGGAGGGTCGTTTACACATAACCTACAACAAAACGTAGGAAAACCCTTGATCACATCCTAGAGAAGCTTGCTTCTCCCGTTGTAGAACCTACCGCCCCTCCAAAACAAGGGCATGTCAAGCTTTGAGGAGCCCTCATCAGTCGAACCCTTACCCTTACCCTTACCATTGTCAGAACCGACTGTTGAGCCCTCTCCGAGCCATGAACACCGAAGGAAGGAATGCTTCATCCTTCGGAGTTCGCGATTGAATTCAAGGATGATGACGGAACTTGTAAACCGAGGTGCGCTTAGACTTCCATATCTATCTCATCCTTGACTTCAATCTTCTCATAGGCTACCCTCTAGAAAAACCATTTTCACGAAAAAAAAAACCTAAAAAGAGGGGAGCCGTGATGAGAAGTTGGGAAAGATTGCCCTCGCCTCTCACACCTAGACATCCCAAAGGCGAAGCATCTTCCCAACCAAAACCCGTTCGAGGAGGCGAAGTTTATAACTCTACTCGTTTCACCCAAGTTGTTTTCACATCTTAGTGAAACGAAACTCCTGTCGCCCTCACACGAACACAAGTCATGTCCCTCTGTCCAACAAAACATTGTTCTTGATAATGGTCAAGATTCGAATGTTCGTCCTTCATGACAAATCTTTTGAGGGTAAACCCTCATGTGCCATGGACATGCATGAAGCAACAACTCTCGAGACCAAGAGAAGAAATTTGTTGTTGAGCATAACAAGTTGTCAATTGGGACTTCCTACATGCTCACCTTTGGGTCTTCTTGAGTTTGTCTTGCTTCTAGCCGAGTGCTTCCATGAAAATTACAACCATCTCTTGGTTCTCTATCTAAACCTTTTTAAGAGAATGGTTGCAAGTCTCATAGTAGCATGATGACGCTAATCTTTTAGCTAGAGCATAATACCAAATTCTTAGTGGTGAAACTGGGAACTTCACCACCATCAGCTACAAGATGTTTTCCCGCGGTCAAGCTTATGACCTTAACTCAAGCCTTCGCCCGGAGATACCCCCGGACTATCAAAAAAGAAGTCTCTCTCTCTCTCTCTCTCTCTCTCTCTCTTATTAATAAAAGCAAGAACATGCTATCAAGTTAGTATGCACCTTGGGTATTCTTGTCGCTAACCATTTTAGGTGGAGATCGATTAAGAAGAACAAAGAGGCATGCGACGCTCAAGAACATGAGGGCCACATGATAAAAAAGACAGGTTATGATGTTCATGGGTGATGGAACATGCTCAAGAGGAGATCCAGACCTTGCACACTTGATTTTTATGCAAAAGTCCAAGTGTGGGGGGAAGATGGTGAGAATCTCAAAGTTCCATCCACCAAGGGGTCATACGAAAAAATATAATGGTGAATAAAAGATGATGTCAGCCCTGTCTTGCTAAAAAAAAGAGAGAGAAAGAGAAAAAGAGAGAGAGAGATTAAAAAAAGAAAAAAAAAAGAAAGAGAAAAAAAAAGAGAGGATATAAAAAAAAAAAAAAAAAGGGAATGAAAAAAAATAGATAAAGAAAAAGTAAAGTAAAAGAAGAAGAAGAAGAGAGTGTCGATATATATATATAGATAGATAGATAGAATATATATAGGAAAAAATAAGAGAGAGAGGAGCAGGTTGGCCCCACTTGGTCAAGACACATTAATAACATATTAATGTGCTACCTGACTCCACCCAAGGGCTCGCCTCTCATTCTTTGCTAATATCATCAAGGCCCATGGCACACTGACGCGACGTTGTGTGTGGCCTAGCCTTGAGATGGACTGGCCGAGCTATCAAGCAAACCGCAGCAACAACCTTGATGCTTCATCCAAAGACGCGTGGATTTACTTTGGTCGTGCTCGGGCTGCGCCATACGCGGTAAGTGCCGCGGGACGTGGGCAGCAGCGGTGCTCGCGCCCGCCGCTTCGGTGATCATCCCTTCTCTGTCTCTGTCTCTGTTATTTAGTTTCACACGGCGATTGGCGCGCCACCCTGTACTAATAGTGTGATTAAGTTTTGACAGGTCGATTTTTGGGGTCGACCTATTCACCCCCTCTAGGCTTCCATCGGATCCTACATCGGGCGCTCGGCTTTGTCGGGCGTGGACATCCTACCCGTCCTTGTTGTCGCGGCCGTCGCCGGGCAAATGTGACGCCGAGAGAATGCGCTTTGGTTGAGGGGGTCTCGGGCGAACCGACCCAATCACCCCTCCTGAGAGGGGGGTGTCGGTCGAGTCTTTGTTTCCCCGCTTCATGGGGATCCTCGGCTCGGGATCTCCTTGGAGTGGTTTGCTTGTCTTGTCTTGATTTGCGTTGAGGTGGGTTTATTCCTTGATCGAGGTGTCGAGGGTGTCATTTATTTTGGCACTCGACAGTAGCCCCCGAGCCTCTGAGGAGGTGGGGTCACCTCCCCAGAGGTTTAGATTCGAGAGGATTCTTGAGGCGAAGTCCCGTTGACCGGGCCGGTGTCGGGGAGTTTCGAGGGTGCGGCGGCGGCACTGCGTCGGGTAGTCTCCCAGAGCCATCGGAAGGGCAGAAATGTCCTTCCGAGGGCTTTGCGAGGAGAAAAGACCCCTTGATTGTTTCTTCCACTATGCGAACTCTACGGAGAGACCCCACCAGGTAGTCTGCTACGCACCAAGGCATTTACGAACTCTACACGGCTATGCGAACATGGGGGGATTACAAGGGCGGACTAGGCTGTCACGACCTAGCCGCCTACCCCCTCGACCGTGGTACGCTGTCATATCCGTAGGTACCTTAATATCTGGGCACCATGCCCGCATAGAAGGCCACTACTCTTGTCCCCCCAGGATCCCCACCCTACGGATGGTTTGACTAGAACAGGAGCAATCCTGAAGGAACAACGAACCGTCATCCCACCTCTAATCATATTATGCATATGATGATCGATGAAGAAAATATGAACATGTCTAGATTATGATATGATGACTATATGCTAGTTCATATATCAAGATTATAACATGAACAATACTATGCTCTAATTCATAAGTTAGACCATGAACTAAATAGGACTTGCAAGTAGAGGAATACTCCATAAGAGATATATTACCGAAAGGCACTTTCTTCTAGGCGACAAGCCCACCTTGTTGCTCTTCTCTACTCCAAGCTTCTAGCCAAATGAAGAAGAAGAAGAAGTGAGGTGGTTGTGAGGTGTGGTTCTGTTGGTTGGACTCCTTGTGGTGTGTGTGGAGAGAGGGGGTACTTATACTTGGAGTAGGGGGACCTAAGTGCTAAATTACACCCAAACCGACCATGTCCAGGCGTCCCAGTGCATCAATCGGACCACGCCCCCCACACCGCCCTCCACGCGATTGAATGTACCGCTACGTCAAAGGTCGTCTCGAACCGCCCTTGCCGGGTGCGGGGGCGCACCACCCCAGGCTCGGCTCGGGCCGGGCCTCGGTGGGGCTGGCGTGTTGCGTCGTGAAAAGTTGTGGAGCGTGGTGTCCCCGCCCGATTCGACATGTGGGTCCGGTTTATCCCTTAGGCTTGATGTGTTCAGGTTTACGCTTTCGGGGATGCACCTTTTGGTAGGATTTCCACCCGTATTTATATGTTTTCGTAAAATAGTATTCGGGACACTACAAGTGGAAATATGTGAGTAATATATGTATATGAGTATAGAAATGTATATTTTCACCCCTATAATGGTAGAATGTTGACGGTAAAAATGTGTCGTTCGTGACCGTCAACCAACTCCCCAAGCTTACCCTTTTGCGCTTCCTCGAGCGAAAGAATTAAGTTCTTGGTTGTTGATCGGGAGCTGCTACTATGCCGATTATGTTTTTCAAGTGCTAGGTTTATAACAAAAATTTTCTACTATAGTTTGAATAAAATGGCACATTTATTCACCTTTTATTCCCTTTCATCGTAGCGGGGCTTTTGAGCTGTCTCGAGTCTTGGGCGGTTGCCGATAGAACGGTTGTAATAGAGACACTAATCATTCATTCTTTTGATCAACTTTCTTATTCGGGATTTTTATTATATTTTGTTTTTGAGAAAGTATGGCCTTATTTCTTTTTAGGAGAGGTGGGCTCTACTCACCCTTGGACTTGTGTCCATTATTTCCTCTCTTTATCATTTTTTTTGGAGATGTGGGCTCTACTCGCCCTCGGACACATGTCCCTTTTTTAGCATAGCCCATAACTTTCTTTTCCTTTGAAATAAATTCCGGACGTCAAGTTTCTCTTTTAGAATGAAATCATAGTAGAATCTATTTGTACTATATCATATTTGGCAACAACTTAGACTAGATAGAGCTTATGCAACCCACATGAATCGGGTTTTTCAAGGTGAAGTTTAACTTAGCCACTAAACTCAAACCTTAGAGAAATTTATGTCATAAACTAGGCATGTGTAAAACATAAGACAGAGCAACTATTCATCATTTCAACAAGGGTTTAAACTAAACATTTACATAGTTCATATGTATAGACATGAAAAGCATTTATTGAGCTACTTATTCTATTTTTAGAATTTTTGTTAGAAAATATGCTTTTATTTGAGAAATATCTTTGTTATTTTGATGAAAGAATTTATTTTATTTATAAAATGTTATTATTTTGATTTTTAAAAATACTTATATAAATTTTGTTTTAATAAATTTTTTTGTTTTGTTTTGATAATAAAGCATTTATTATTATTATTATTATTATTATTATTATTATTATTATTATTGTTATTATTATATATATATATTTAGATGCAAGATTACTGAAATTTAAACATGCTAAAATAAATTTGCTAAGAATAAATATGCAATGCAAAGTGATACTCGCGGGTCCCCCCCAAGCCATCTGGAGGCCCGTTGGTATTTTTATTTGTTTTTACCTTTTTTAAGGGGGTAGATACCGTTTTACCTTCGGCGGAGGGCCCACATTTTTGAGTCCGTGGAGCGACTTTCTCCCGATTCTTTGCCGCTTGATGGTGCATCGATCCCGGAGACACGGATGATGACACCTATTTGAGTATCCATACCTTTTGAGGAGGTGTATGTTTTGTCTTGGTCTTTGTTTTGGCTCTTCATTCTTTTCTTTTTTTGGTATGGGTCTCTCTTGTGGGGTTTTTTCCTTTTGAGGCCTTTTTCCTTTAAGGCCTTTTCTTTTGGGGCTTTTTCCTTCTTCGTCCCTTGGTAAAGATGGGAGTTTTCTTTGTTTTACGCCGCTCCTTCTTCTCTTTCTTAGGAGCCGTGTCTTTTTCTTTGTTCCCACCTTTTACCCGTGTTGACTACCTTGGGAGTGTTGCCGGCTCTTTGGGGCTGTATTTCAATTTCTTTTATGCCTCGCTCCCTTATTTTATCCGGATCATCTTACACTCTCCTCGAGATCCAGGGGCCTTAATTCAAACTTTTCTTCATTACCATTGATATTGAAGCGGATTTCTCCTACCCCAACATCAATCACGGGCCCCGGCGATTGCTAAGGAATGGTCGTCCAAGGATGAGTGGTGTATCTTTGGTTACTTCCATGTCTAACACCACGAAGTCAATCGGGACAAAATACCCCGGATCTTTACCGAATGTCCTCTCGCAATCCCTCGCTGGATACCTTATGGATGAGTCGACCAAACTGGAGCGTCATGGCCGTTGGTTCCGGATGTGTATGTTTTAGCTTATCGAACACCGATTTGGGCATGACACTCACACCGGCACCCAGGTCACATAGAGCATGGTTGAATATCGTGTTCGATTGAGCGGAGATTGTAGGAAATCCGGGATCCTTTTTCTTTTCTCGGTAGGCGATTCGTAATGGCGTATTTGCATTCTTCTCGTTAACTTCACAACCTCTCGTTGTTGGGAGTGGTCGCTTATTACGAATGATATCCTTGATATACTTGGCATATGAGGGAACATGGAGCACGCCCAAGAGTGGTACACTTACGTGTACTTTTGGATCATTTCCACGAACAGGGTGAATTGTTCATCCAACGCTGTTTTTCTTGTCCCGGTGGTAAATGGCGGTATGTTGTATCTATGTATTGTGACAAAGCCAACCAATTTATAAGAAATCAAGTATAATTCACAATTACCGAAGCAATCGCAGTCTACACTTGAGTCATATAAACCCGGTATTAGGAAATCTCGTGAGTGATTTCAAACTCATCAACAATACAACCAAGATCGTTGAGCTCACTAGTTCCAATCCGCAGGTATCCCAAACCAAATTCAATATATATTAATCGAATGCGATGTAAACATTTATTTCAAAATAATTGAGTGCGCAAGCAATAGCTTTCGAAAACAAAATAGTTGTACAAAGCGGAATGAAATAAGATAGATAGTGCCAACATAATGTCATCCCCTGTAATAGCAAAAGACAGGGAACTATGGAGACCGCCATGCCCTAGGCATTATTCTTCAACCACAGCACATCACATCTGGATAGAATCATGCTAGACGAAGTCACCCGCAACATCGGGAATTAACCCGTGAGTACTCAATTGTACTCCATAAGACTTACCCGTCTTAAACCGTAAAATAAGGAAAAGACTCCAAGGAGTATGCTTGGCTTTATCTGGAGCTGGCTGACTCACATTTATTTTCAGAAATAAAGTTGTTTAGTGCGCCTACACCTACTACTTAGGTTTTTCCAAGTTAAAAGGTTATTTATTATATACATAACCATAAGTCCTGTATAGTCAAGATTAAAACATATGCTCGCCGATATATAAATAACAAAGATAAGTAATCGGGTCAACATTTTTAACATCGGCAACATGAATAAGAGTAACCATTATTGTGATATTAAACTACGATGTCGCGGAAGCATCAGGGTTCTCACTATCTAGAGAGATGGCGATTCGAATCGACATTGACCAACCGGGCGAATACCCTGTCATAAACTAGGTCTACTTAATTACGGTAGACCCAATCACTCCCGGGGACGTTAGGGGACGTAAAGTCTCGGACCTGTCGGCAACCCCCTCCTCTCGAGCCACCAAGTGAGCAGGCAACGAAAATGACGTTTTGTGCGCCTCTTCTTGCGCCCGATCAAACCCAACCGATCACGCCTAGGAGGGACGTTAAGCGTACAAGTACCGGCCCCTAGCATTCCCACGAGCTTCGTGGCTCACGACCCAGCGGAGCCTACTATATGAACAGTACGTTCAACTTCCGACCGCCTTCCGACAAAGGGTAAAGTCCTTAGTCGATCAGATGGAAGACCACAATATCCATCCGATCTCACATGTTTTATTATATCAGGTTCTCAAGCTTGACTTGTTAGTCACCCATGTAACTAACCAAAACATCCTCTCGGTGACCGGAAATCACCGTCTCACCGCAATCATTATAAGCGAGCATTTATTTAACCTAGACTCCTACATAGGATAGGACAACTTCAGCAAGGATATCTCGTGCATCAACGGTTTCAACCACTTCCGATCGTAATGCAAAGCATTCATAAAAAGGACTCAACAAATTAATTCGAAAGCATAGGGAAGTTCAAAGCATGCACCGGGCTTGCCGTAAAGAAAAAGTAGTAGGAAGAAGTTAGAGTCTTACGGAAGCCGGAGTCACGGTCCTCCTTCTCCCGTGGGGTCTTTTAGCTACACTCCGAGATGATGAAGGTTGACCTCCTACTCCTTGATCTCCTCCCGAACTAACTCCTCCGATCCTCGATATGATGCATGCATATGCAAGACGGATTAAAATCAATGCAACGTAAACATGCTTGTATATAAATAAAGTGGAATGATGGATGAATGCATTATGATGAATGATGCTAGTAAGTGGATATCTCTTCCATAAAAACATGATTACAACTATACAAGAAACCCTAATAATCTACATCAATCAAACACCCCATTTCACCAATCACTCAAAATGGCGGCTAGACAAGTCAAGTTACTAAAACAAATCACACAGGGGAGTTCTATAACTCCAAATGCAGCAAACAAATACACATGGAAAGCTAACGAAAATATCTACAAAACATTCCATATCACCCCCGACCTACTTCGACATTAATAGCTCGAAAAACGAGAGAAAACAGAGGCTCTGTTTTCACCCTACGGGCAACATGCAACACCTATAACTTACAAACGATTTATGCAAACTTTACCAAACTTGAACAGCAAGCAAGACAGGTCATAATCTACCAATTAAACCTACTGGTCAAGCCAAAAGATAAACTAAAGCACATAAAATGATATGCCCTAGCAATCACACTATAAATCATATAAATGCTAGGAATAAAAATCTACCAAACTACCAAGCTTAACCAACCCAGCATATCAACAGGTCCTATCCATGCTAGGAACAACTAGTAAAATTATCAACTCACAAAAACTCTACTATAAACATGCATTTCTAGGCAAATTTCCATGCAACATAAATATGATAAATATGCAACCACCTTAGAAAATTCTTCAAAAATTACCAGAGCATCCTACTGGTCTAATATGCCTACCATAAAAATCTCATGGCAAGATCATGCACATACAGTCCCATACAAAAATGACAAGCTAGCACTAACTCTATGCATGAAAATACTTTGCATTATGAAAAGTGTCAGACAACAGATTTCTAAGTATGACAAGCTTCTAAAACCTATCAAAAGCAAACATGCCAAGTCTCACATCCAAAACCCTAGTAGTTATTTTTCTATGAATTTCCTAAGAGAGCATGGTAAATAGCACATAAATCAAAAATCACACTTCTACAACAGAACATAGCATAAATGATATTTTTCCTACACTCTACATCCAAAAACATGAACATTTTGCACAGGCACCACTATTTTATCATGCACCAAGAATTATCTATGCATTTACCCTAAAACATGGCATTTATTGTAATAAATCTAGATAAATATAAAAACTACCAGAAAACCTAATATCATATTTTTATCTTGCAGATCTAATGACAAGGATCACAGCAAAAATTTGTCCCATGCAAAACCGAGCTAAAATGAGCGAGATACAAATTTTCTAAGCATTGCAAACGGAGCTGAAAATGAATAACGAGAAAAGAAAAAGGGGCCCGACAGGTGGGACCCGCTTCGTCGGCGACTTCGGGGTAGGGGCGGCGGCGCGGCGGCGGATCTTCGCCCGGCGCTGGGTCTCCCGCAAAACCGAGCACACCTATAGACTCACGGTGGACGAGATCTACGCTGCGTACATGCACTTTCCTCGACCTAAACTCGACCCTAGCATGCACGATGGCGGCGGCGGCGCTTACGGCCGGTGGATCGGCGGCAACTCGCCGTTCCGGTGATGGCTGGCCAAAAGTAGCGTCGCGCCACGGCTTCGGGCGATGATGCGATGCGTAAACCCTAGCTAATCGAATGAAACGGGACGGGGACATGTTTGACGACGGGGACGCCACCGGCGGCCCAGACGCGGGGCTGCCGGCGCTCCGTGTGAGGTCGAGGGTGGATCGGCGTGGATCGGTGGGCGTCGAGGCACCAAAGACGCTGAGGCGAATCGATGCGCGCCCTAGGAGCCGCGAAGGTGGTCGGGGTGAGGCTGGCCACGGCGGACCTCTTTGGGGTGCTTTTGAGGGCGGTGGTGGTGCTAGACGACGGCAGATCTGCCGGCAATGGTGGGTGGCGGCGCCGTTTGTCGGTCGCTTCTTTGCTATTCCCTTCGGAGCAATTGAAAGGAGGGGCAGGGAGTGAAGTGGCGAGCAAGGGACTGTTTTCCCTTCTTCACGGCATGGGAGTGGCGGAGGAAGGTAGGGGGCGCGGCGGTGCGGCCACGCGGCGTGGACGGCCGAACGTGGGGCAGGGCGTGACGGTGGCCAAGTTTCCTTTTTTTTTTTTTTTTTTTTTTTTGAAATAAAAACCCCTAACCAAACTGTTTTGCCTTGTGCCTCGAGAACCATGCCGAATTAGCAAAAACTCTAATTGAAGAAAACGTTCCTCACGAAATTCTGACCAAAACACATATATAAACTTTTCTCTAGTTTGGCCCGGATTTGAAACTACGGGCAACCAAATGTAACTACTCCGGGGTCAACGAAACCCTAATTTGCATCGAATTCAAACGAACTTCATCTTTTCGAACATGTTCCACTCATTTTCACGCAACCGGCCTATAGAATCTTTTGTTCTACACACAATTAGCTACACATTTCATGAAGGGTTCACACACATGCAAGGTCTATAGCTAGGACTTTTTGAGCGAAAGAAGATAAATTACTTTGAAAGTCAAACGAGGTCAAACCAAGTCAAAGCATCCTAATAAAACCTAATTAGGAAACATGACCAACATCAATTATGCTCTAGCACCTTCTCTAAACATGGCTAAGAACAAATAAGGATTAAACAACTAATTATGCAAACATTTCATACATGAAATGACAAGGCAAAAGCATGCATAACAAGCAATTTGAATGCATTAAAACAAGCAAATGACCTCTATCATTTCATGTGCATGATTGCATAGAACTAAATGATGATTATGCTCATGAAATGCAGATGCTAATGACATGCTTAAACACCAGGGTGTTACAAATCTACCCCCCTTAAGAAAATCTCGTCCCAAGATTTGTCGGTACTAACCATTTGTTATAAAAGGCAGGGTAGGCTTCTCGTAGATAGGTCTCATTTTCCCACGTAGCATCACTCTCCCCATGATTACTCCATAAGATCTTGTATAGCTTCACTATCTTGTTACGAGTTGTTCTTTCTTTGGTATCCAATATTTGAACCGGCCGTTCAAAATAAGTCAGGTCCTTGTCAACTTCAGCATTTCTGACTGGTATGCGCTCTTCAGGTACTCTCAACCATTTCTTCAACTGAGATACATGAAAGACACTAAGACTGATCTCAACTCATCAGGTAGCTGTAATTGATAAGCCACTTTTCCCTTTTTGGCAACAATACGGTAAGGACCTACGAATCTAGGCGCTAACTTCCTTTTAACTCCAAAGCGTTGCGCTCTCTTCATTGGTGACACCTTGAGATACACAAAATCACCAACTCTGAATTCCAACAGTTTCTCTCGCTTATCAAAGATAGCTTTTCTAACGGGCTTGAGTCGTGGCCATATGTTGTTGTATTGTCCTAACCTTCGTTTCGCATCATCAACGAAGTCAATACCGTAATAGGTTCTATCTCCTGTTTCAACCCAATTCAAAGGTGTTCTACACTTTCTACCATACAAAGCTTCAAATGGTGCCATCTTGATGCTTGCTTGATAATTGTTATTGTAGGAGAACTCGTAAATGGTAACCATTTATCCCATGGGCCTTTAGCAGATAACATGCATGCTCTCAACACGTCTTCTAGAATCGATTCACTGTTCGGTTTGTCCCATTGTTCGCGGTTGATAGGCCGAACTACGAAGTAGCTTTGTGTCTAAGGCTTCTTGTAGACACTCCCAAAATTTATCGGTCCACTTTGATCCTCGGTCGGACACTATGCTCTTGGGTAAACCATGCAGACGAATTATCTGAGAAATATAGATCTCTGCATACTGGTGAGGTTCATAGCTAATGTTGATTGGGATAAAGTGTGCAACTTTAGTTAGTCTATCCACAATTACCCAAATAGTATCTAATCCTTGTGGGGTACGTGGAAGTCCAACAATGAGATCCATAGTGATGTGATCCCATTTCCCATCGAGGTGGGCAAAGGTTTTGCTTGATCAAAGAGGGTTTCATGTGAATGGCCTTGACTCTACAACAGTTATCACACTTGGCTACATGAGCTGTAATTTCTTTCCTCATCTTGGTCCACCAAAAACGTGTTCTCAAATTTCTGTACATCTTGTTGCTACCTGGATGGTTTGATAAGGTAGAAGAATGTGCTTCTGTCAAGATCTGATCTCTGATTTCCTTATCCTTGGGTACAACAAGACGTTTGTCATACCATAAAACACCATTTTCATCAATCCTAAAAGGTCCACTTAGTTCTTTCTCGAGCTTCTTCTTGATGAAGGAGATACCTTTATCTGATTTCTGCCCTTCAATTATCCTCGCCTCCAGAGATTTTTGCACTTGTATGTTATGCAAGACTGCGGGGTGCATTAAACTAAACTTTTCTTCTGGCAATGGTTGCTCAATAATACAATGTGCCTTCTGACTCAAGGTGCCTGCAACGACATTCGCCTTGCCCGGATGGTTATGTACTTCCAAATTATAATCCTTGATTAACTCTAACCATCTTCGTTGTCTCATGTTTAGCTGATCTTGGGTAAATATATACTTCAGGCTCTTATCATCCGTGTAAATATGGCACTCATTTCCAATCAAATAGTGACGCCAAATCTTCAGAGCATGCACAACGGCTGCTAACTCCAAATCATGAGTTGGGTAATTTACTTCGTGTTTGCGTAATTGTCATGATGCATAAGCAATCACTCTTCCTTCTTGCATGAGTACACACCCAAGACCTGTACAACATGCATCGCAAAACACATCAAAAGGTTTCTCTATATCTAGTTGTGCGAGCACTGGAGCGGTTGTTAACAACTCTCGTAGTGTATGAAAAGCTGTCTCACACTCCTGTGTCCACACAAATTTTTCATCTTTCTGCAATAACCTTGTCATAGGTTTGGCGATCTTAGAAAAGTCGAGGGGATGAATCGACGATAATACCCCGGCTAATCCAAGAAAACTTGAATCTACAGAACGCAGGTCGGCGCCTTCCAATCCATGACTTCTTGAACTTTGCTTGGATCCTTTGAAATTCCATCTTCTGATAACACATGTCCAAGAAATTGTACCTTCTTTAACCAAAACTCACATTTACTAAACTTAGCATAAAGCTTGTGCTCTCTGAGCCTGGCTAACACTATTCTGAGATGTGCGGCATGGTCTTCTTCATTCTCTGAATATACCAAAATATCATCGATAAACACAACCACGAATTTGTCTAACTCGGGCATGAATACCGAATTCATTAGGCACATAAAATGAGCTGGAGCATTTGTCAAGCCAAAGGACATGACAAGATACTCATACAACCCATACTTGGTTGAGAAAGCAGTCTTCGGGATATCTTGTGGTCCGATCTTGATCTGATGATAGCCCGAACGAAGATCAATCTTGAGAAAACCTTGGCCTTGGACAACTGATCAAAGAGAATGTCAATGTGTGGCAAAGGATACTTGTTCTTGACTGTCACCGCATTGAGGGGTCGGTAATCCACACACATCCTCAAAGATTGGTCTTTCTTCTTCACAAAGAGAGCAGGGGCATCCCCATAGTGATGAACTTGGTCTAATCAAACCTTTATCCAAGCAACTCTTGAATTTGAACCTTCAATTCGGCCAACTCATGGGGCGGCATTCTATATGGTCTTCGGAGATTGGTGTTGTCCCCGGTAGAAGATCTATGGCAAATTCTACATCTTTATCTGGTGGTAACCCTGGTAAGTCTTCTGGAAACACATCAGGAAACTCACATACCACTGGTATATCCGAGATTCTGGTGACCTGTAGAGCGGCAGAGACACGATTTAGATTGGGTCTTTGGGGAAGAATTATCTGATGTTCTTTTCCATCACGGGGATCTTTCAAAAGGATGACCCTATTCAGGGTGTCTATAATTACTCCCCATGTCTTCATCCAATTCATTCCCAAAATGACATCCAAACTCAGCCCGGGTAATACAATTAGAGAGGTCACGATCTCTAAATCCCCAACTTTGATCTTCACATTTCTGACAACTTCCCTGGTAAGTTGATCAGCTCCTGCTGAGCTAATGCGATAACCATAACCCAAATCAGATATATTCTCACTATGTTCTTGGGCAAAAGCTTGGCTCATAAAGGAATGAGATGATCCCGAGTCAAACAATACCACGTAATTGTGATTGATGACTAGGCAAGTTCCAAAGATTCTGACTCTCTTCCGGACTTTCTTCGACATTAGTGGAGTGAACCTGTCCAATCTTCTGCCTATAGGGTTGGTTACTCTTGGGTTGTGGGCAAAACCTAGAAAAATGTCCTGGCATCCCACAATTATAGCACTTATTGCGGTTAGAAGCACTATACCCAATAAGATCTGTCTTGGTCCCTGGAGCAGGGGTAACATGAGCCTTCCTGTAGCAAGAACTCTCCAACTGCGGCTCTTCTTGCAGTGGGGCATCTGGTTGTTGGTAGCTTGGATGAGTAATGAGCAGAACCTTGTTCTGACTCGGACTAGACTCACTCGGTCTCTTCTTGCTCTTGACAGCAGCATATGCGTTGTTGCTCTCCTCCTATGACAAGCAGTCACTGACGAACTCATTGAAGCTCTTTCTGAACGGGGCTCCAATAGTCTTCTGCATCTTGAGATTAAGAACTCTTCTGAAACTTGCTATCTTCTTCTCTTCAGTATCCACCATATGTGGTGCATATCTGGACAAACGATTGAAATCTTCAAGGTACTCAGTTATGGTCTTGTCATCTTGATTGAGCTTGATAAATTCACCCAACTTCATAGCAATCACACTTGGATGAATATAAGCATCACTTTAAAGCTATCGTGAACATATCCCAGGTAATAGAAGTATTAGCTGGGTAGGTGGCACGATGATTTCTCCACCAAATTCCTGCGGGTCCTTCAAGCAAATGAGCGGCATATTCAGCCTTCTGCACTTCAGTCAAATCCAACAACCTGAATTTTTCCTCAACTGAGTTCATCCATTCTTCCGCTTCGGTTGGTTCACTAGACTGTGTGAACTTCGGTGGATCTGTGGTCTTAAATTCCTTGTATGAATGGAGCCTATCTTCTGCATTATTGTTTTGGTTTCCACCTCCACCCTGTGCAGTGTTGTGTGAAATGTTGCGCAACTCACCCGTAAACTCGTTAAAGAACTCGTTCTGGTTGACGGGGAGGTGGTGGTGGCGGTTGGTTGCTCCCTCCAAAGACACGAACGGGTTTTTAACCATCCGCATAATCCAACCAATAACAATTCTCGGATGATGTTGACATAGTGTAAATGCATCGAATTTAAAGTTACGCAGAATTTATTGCGATAATAAATTCATTCAACAACTACGATTAACCATAAATCCAATGGCATCACACCCATCATCGCAATAATTATGGTCGATCACGGATTATGTAGTAATTTAACTTCTCTCGTCCAATGTACGCATAATCCAAGGTTCGATATAGTCATCATGACCATTATATCGAAATTGCGCACATAGCTTCACCAAAATGGAACTTCTTCCATTAAACTCATCAAGGGCTCAATTGACATCCAGTGTAGAGTCCGGCTACTTCAAAATCTTCCGTCCCAAAAGTCCTTTGATAAGATGGAAACCCTACGGATAATGACCGATAACTGGTAGATGATAAAGTCCTATTTCCTGCGATAGAGAGCCTAGTAGTTAGCAACTATCGTTGTCTAAGGAGACGGCGGTGACTACGAAACTTCTAGGAAATTGGAGACACTACTCTCATCCTTGTTGTTGTTGTCATCTCCAATTTGAGCTTCATCTCTAGTTTTTTTGCAAAGTGAAGTTGCACGCCCCTCGTCTTCTACCGGCAAGTAGTGGAACAAAGGCCCATTCTAGAAACGTAAAAAGTAGTCGCCTCTAGTAAACATCGGGTGTTCCACCCTTCAAACTTATTTGGACACAATCCGCAACCTTTGTTGGTAACTTCTTCGAGTTGACAACTCATACTCGGTGATATTCCAACTTCTTCAAACCGAACTATAAGGTAGGGCAAAGGTGGAAGGATTAATTCTAGTGGTGATCCGATTTGCCTAGGGTGCGGTCACCTATGGTTTAGGGTCTCTACATTGTCTGTCGCTTTAAACACCTACAACACCATGGGTATTCAAGCAACTCGTCTCCAATGATACTCTTGCTAATCTAGGGATGAGAGAGCCGATTGTATGATTTGGAAGATTGTGTGAGATTGAGAATGAGATGGATCAGTTTAACAAAAAGGGACAAGTACTCACTAAGGGGGAAAGACGGGAATAAAGGTAAGAAAAGAAATACATTTATTTTATTTTATTGATGTGAATGCATGAATGACATGATGCATGAGCGTATCTTACGCCCTCACAGAATAGGAAAGATAAGATACTACTCGTATAAATGGTGGCACATCTACGTTCTCTCAAAAGAAAGCAAATCGCAACTAGTCGATCTACACGATTTGCGTTGTTAGCGTACCTGCAATTTCATTTCAGCCCACAATATATTGATGCAATGCATGAATCTAAATTGCATATACCGCTTCGTCATGTCCACCCGACGGCATCGCATACCTTGCGGAAAAACACATTTTACACCCAAAGACACCTGTGTACCCATACACAAGTCTACGGGGGCACTACCCGACCACCGGAGCTCTCAAACATTTTATTTTTACCCCTAGACCGGCGGTTGTCCGATCATGCTCTCACAGCTCACATCTTACCGTGGACGGAGAGGCAATGAACATCATTTACTGGGGGCGTAGAGGTATTTCGATCCATACATGACTACTCAAGTGAGTAGCCCCGCACTCATCGGCGCACGGCAACCAAGCACAAACAACAAAATATGATGCATAAACCCATCCCAAGTTAGTAAAGCCACCCGACCGTCCTTAATTGGGCATAAGGGTATGACCATGGCACTATTAATTTTGCAAATCTTTTACTCACACCATCGAAAAGATTTTGTTTCACAAAATTTTCACAAAGGATTAGTGGTTCATTTTAATTTTAATAGCAGATCGGATTGTTAAGTACTTGAACTAAGCTCGATGCCACCTGTGATAGAGCCGACCAATTTATAAGAAATCAAGTATAATTCGCAATTACCGAAGCAATCGCAGTCTACACTTGAGTCCATATAAACCCGGTATTCCGAAATCTCGAGTGATTTCAAACTCATCAACAATACAACCAAGATCGTTGAGCTCGATGAGTTCCAATCCGAGGTATCCCAAACCAAATTCAATATATATTAATCAGAGTGCAATGTACACATTTATTTCAAAATAATTGAGTGCGAAAGCAATAGCTTTTGAAAACAAAATTGTTGTACGGAGGAATGAAATAAGATAGATAGTGCCAACATAATGTCATCCCCTGTAATAGCAAAAACGGGGAACTATGGAGACCGCCATGCCCTAGGCATTATTCTTCAACCACAAAGACATCACATCTGGATAGAATCATGCTAGACGAAGTCACCCGCAACATCGGAATTAACCCGTGAGTACTCAATTGTACTCCGCAAGACTTACCCGTCTTAAAACCAGAAAATAAGGAAAAGACTCCAAGGAGTATGCTTGGCTTTATCCGGAGTCGGGCCGACTCACATTTATTTTCGTAAATAAAGTTGTTTAGTGCGCCTACACCTACTACTTAGGTTTTTCCAAGTTAAAAGGTTATTTATTATATACATAACCATAAGTCATGTATAGTCAAGATTAAAACATATGCTCAGCGATATATAAATAACAAGATAAGTAATCGGGTCAACATTTTTAACATCAAAGCATGAATAAGAGTAACCATTATTGTGATATTAAACTACGATGTCGCTGAAGCATCCTGTGTTCTCACCGTCTAGGAGAGATGGCGATTCGAATCGACATCGACCGGTGGCGAATACCGTCATAAACCAGGTCTACTTAATTACGGCGAGACCAAATCACTCCCGGGACGTTAGGGGACGTAAAGTCTCGGACTTTCTCGGCAACCCCTCCTCTCGAGCCACCGGGTGAGCGGGCAACAAAATGATGTTTCAGGCGCCTCTTCTTGCGCCCGATCAAACCCAACCGATCACGCCTAGGAGGGACGTTAAGCGTACAAGTACCGCCCCTAGCATTCCCACGAGCTTCATGGCTCACGACCCAACCGGAGCCTACTATATGAACAGCACGCTCAACTTCCGACCGCCTTCCGACAAAGGGTAAAGTCCTTAGTCGATCGGATGGAAGACCACAATATCCATCCGATCTCACATGTTTTATTATATCGTTCTCGGCTGACTTGTTAGTCACCCATGTAACTAACCAAAACATCCTCTCAAAGGACCGAAATCACCGGCTTCATCGCAATCATTATAAGCGAAAGCATTTATTTAACCTAGACTCCTACATAGGATAGGACAACTTCAGCAAGGATATCTGTGCATCAACGGTTTCAACCACTTCCTATAACGTAATGCAGCATTCATAAAAAGGACTCAACAAATTAATACGTAGAAAGCACGGGGAAGTTCAAAGATGCACCGGGGCTTGCCTTCGGAAAGTAGTAGGAAGAAGTTAGAGTCTTTTGGAAGCTGGAGTCACGGTCCTCCTTCTCCTGTGGGGTCTTTTAGCTACACTCCGAGATGATGAAGGTTGACCTCCTACTCCTTGATCTCCTCCCGAACTAACTCCTCCGATCTCGATATGATGCATGCATATGCAAGATCGATTAAAATCAATGCACGTAAACATGCTTGTGTATAAATAAAGTGGAATGATGGATGAATGCATTATGATGAATGATGCTAGTAAGTGGATATCTCTTCCGTAAAAGCATGATTACAACTACACAAGAAACCCTAATAATCTACATCAATCAAACACCCCATTTCACCAATCACTCAAAATGGCAGCTAGACAGTCGTTACTAAAAATACCACACAGGGGAGTTCTATAACTCCAAATGCAGCAAACAAATACACATGGAAAGCTAACGAAAATATCTACAAAACATTCCATATCACCCCGACCTACTCGACATTAATAGCCTCGAAAACAGAGAAAACAGAGGCTACGTTTTCACCCTACGGGCAACATGCAACACCTATAACTTACAAACGATTTATGCAAACTTTACCAAACTTGAACAGCAAGCAAGACAGGTCATAATCTACCAATTAAACCTACTGGTCAAGCCAAAAGATAAACTAAAGCACATAAAATGATATGCCCTAGCAATCACTACACATGCACACTATAAATCATATAAATGCTAGGAATAAAAAAATGCCAAACTACCAAGCTTAACCAACCCAAAGATATCAACAGGTCCTATCCATGCTAGGAACAACTAGTAAAATTATCAACTCACAAAACTCTACTATAAACATGCATTTCTAGGCAAATTTCCATGCAACATAAATATGATAAATATGCAACCACCTTAGAAAATTCTTCAAAAATTACCAGAGCATCCTACTGGTCTAATATGCCTACCATAAAAATCTCATGGCAAGATCATGCACATACAGTCCCATACAAAATGACAAGCTAGCACTAACTCTATGCATGAAAATACTTTTGCATTATGAAAAGTGTCGACAATAGATTTCTAAGTATGACAAGCTTCTAAAACCTATCAAAAGAAAAACATGCCAAGTCTCACATCCAAAACCCTAGTAGTTATTTTTTCTATGAATTTCCTAAGAGAGCATGGTAAATAGCACATAAATCAAAAATCACACTTCTACAACAGAACATAGCATAAATGATATTTTTCCTACACTCTACATCCAAAGACATGAACATTTTGCACAGGCACCACTATTTTATCATGCACCAAGAATTATCTATGCATTTACCCTAAAACATGGCATTTATTTCAATAAATCTAGATAAATATAAAAACTACCGAGAAAACCTAATATCATATTTTTATCTTGCAGATCTAATGACAAGGATCACTGCAAAATTTGTCCCATGCAAAACCGAGCTAAAATGAGCGAGATACGAATTTTCTAAGCATTGCAACCAGGCTGAAAATGAATAATGTAAAAGAAAAAGGGGCCCGACAGGTGGGACCCGCTCATCAGCGACTCAGAGCGGGGGGGCGGCGCGAGCGGTGGATCTTCGCCGGCGTTGGGTCTCCGGCAAAACCGAGCACACCTATAGACTCACGGTGACGAGATCTACGCGTACATGCACTTTCCCGACCTAAACTTGACCCTAGCATGCACGACGGCGGCGTGCGACGACGCCAGCGGATCGACGAGAACTCGCCGTTTTCGGCGATGGTGGCCAAACTAGCGTGCGGCGACGGGCTTCGTGGCGACGATGCGCGATGCGTAAACCCTAGCTAATCGAATGAAACGGGACGGGGACATGTTTGACGACGGGACGCTCACCGGCGACGGCAGACGTGGCGGGGTTGCCTGCCTCGTGAGGTCGAGGGCGGATCGGCGTGACCGGTGGGCGTCGAGGCACCAGCACGTCGAGGCGAACCGGATGCGCGCCCCAGGAGCCGACGGAGGTGGTCGGGGTGAGGCTGGCCACGGCGGACCCGCTGGGGTGCTTTGGAGGGCGGTTGTGGCGCTAGACGATGGGCGGCTGGCAATGGCCGGCGGCGCCGGTTTGTCGGGTCGGGTCTCTTCTGCCTTCGGGAGCAAGGGAAAGGAGGGGCGGGGAGTGAAGTGGCGAGCAAGGGACTGTTTCCCCTTCTTCACGGCATGGGAGCGGCAGAGGGAGGCGGGGGGTGCGGGCAGGTGCGCCACGCGGCGTGGACGGCCGAACGTGGGCGGGGCGTGACAAGTGGCCAAGTTTCCCTTTTTTTTTTTTTGGAATAAAAACCCTAACCAAAAACTGTTTTGCCTTGTGCCTCGAGAACCGTGCCAAATTAGCAAAAACTCTAATTGAAGAAAACGTTCCTCATGAAATTATGACCAAAACACATATATAAACTTTTCTCTAGTTTGGCCCAGATTTGAAACTAAGGGCAAAGAAAAGTAACTACTCGGGGTCAACGAAACCCTAATTTGCATCGAATTCAAACGAACTTCGTCTTTTCGAACATGTTCCACTCATTTTCACGCAACCGCCTATAGAATCTTTTGTTCTACACACAATTAGCTACACATTTCATGAAGGGTTCACACACATGCAAGGTCTATAGCTAGGACTTTTGAGCGAAAAGAAGATAAATTACTTTGAAAGTCAAACGAGGTCAAAACCAAGTCAAAGCATCCAAATAAAACCTAATTAGGAAACATGACCAACATCAATTATGCTCTAGCACCTTCTCTAAACATGGCTAAGAATAAATACGGATTAAACAACTAATTATGCAAACATTTCATACATGAAATGACAAGGCAAAGCATGCATAACAAGCAATTTGAATGCATTAAAACAAGCAAATGACCTCTATCATTTCATGTGCATGATTGCATAGAACTAAATGATGATTATGCTCATGAAATGCAGATGCTAATGACATGCTTAAACACCGTGGTGTTGCATGTATTCTAACGGTACCACTTCCACTTCAGGCTCTTCTGTTGCTTGGGGCGTTACTTTTTAGGCTGCCCTTCTCTTTGCTTCCTCGCCACATGGTTGGGATTTGGCGGGTCACGGGTGGACCTGCCTCCTCTTGTAGTTACTGCATTCACTTTCTCTTAAGGAATTTCAGGTGACCCGAAACTTTTTCTCCGACCATGTTGGGAGACGGCGGCTAGCCGGGATATTTGAGCTTCAATAATTTTGTTGAAATTCAGCCGCTCTTTCATAGCGGAGTTTAACCCATCCAACTTGCCGCTGACCCCTTCTATGATGCTATCATTCTGTCTCATCTTTTTGGCGAGGTTTTCATTGATCTTGGCTTGGCCTAACACCAGATCCTTAAATGAAGGTTGTCCGGTGCTATAATTGGGGTTATGGCCCGAATTACCTTGGAATAGTGGACGGATGATTATTCCCCGCCACCCATTTCCTTTGCCGATGTTGGCGATACCCGTTGTTGATAAAGGCAAAGATCTTCGCGAGTCTTAGGGCAATTATCCCCCGAGTGACCAACCTCACCACAGGTCTCACACGTCATGTGTGAGTCCGGGAAAGAAAACCGGCACCGTTGATTAGCATTAGTTGTGCCCTCCTCCAGTTTCTTTAGCAGGAGATCCATTTTTGCGGTGAGCATATCTGCCTCCTTCACAGTATGCATGCCTTTTTGTGTTTTGGCTGGGGTTTTGTCTTCCCCCCATCTCTGATTTGCCACCATCTTATCAATGAGGGCTGTGGCCTGATCGATGGTGAGCGATAGGAATGCGCCATCGTTGTGTGGGCATGCTTGTATGTATTCTTGCATCCTCTCCCACGCCTTCGAATGGGCTCCATTGAGACTCCGCTAGAAATTGGCGATTCTTCCCCACAGGGCATTGATTTTACCCATGGGGAAGAACTTAGCCAGGAATGCCGTGGAACACTTGGTCCACGTATTGACAACTTCCTTGTCCTTGTAGAACCATTGTTTCGCCTTCCCCATGAGGGAGAAAGGAAACAGACGGAGCTTCATAACATCGGGTTCAACGTCCTGATGACAATAGTTTCGCACGGCTCAAGGAAGTGTTGAGATGAGCATTGGCGTCCTCGCTTGGCGATCCACGAAGGACCGGCTCGCACCATGGTAATCACCCCCAAAGGCGCAGCTCGAAGTTCGTGTTCGCCACATTGACAACGGGCCCTGGGCATGTTGGCGGCAAAGCGAGGATGGAGAAATAGCGGCGAATTTTGAGCCATAGCTTACGGTACGGTTGGTGTAGGGATGTCGGGTTCATTTGCCGGAGTTCAATTTGAAGAAGAAGAGGTACGAGACTTGTTCTTCCTTAGGAGTGCCTCGGGATCTTCAATGAAGTTTTCTTGCTAGCTTGGAAAACCCCGACATACACTATCCTATTTTCATCCACTGAGAAGAAAACATAAAAGATTAGCCTGTATGAGTAAGTGGCTACCACACATGCATATTTCATTATTCATAGCCAGCTAGTTATTTTTTCTTTTACAATGCCCTCCCCGGCAATGGTGCTAGAAATGCTTGTTGGCATTTCTTAGCGCAATCAATAGATTGTGTTTAGAATCGCACTCTAATGGCGCCTACGAAATGCGCCGCCGATATTCCCGAAAGTGGAACCACCATGTCGGTGATATCACTACGTCAATCAACGGTGATAGATCTTGCCATAGTTGATATTTCATCCGCAGTTTACGGATCTATCATTGTAGCATTTCACCCGAAGTATTCAGGGGTATCATTGTTTATATCTTTTTCGTAGGAGGGCATGTAAGTGAAAAGCTAGCATGGCATTTGAATATTGAATTATGAATGTGCAATGTCCAACTTAATCATAACGGGGGTAAGTAATACGGTTTTATGGATAGTGTGACACACACATAGGAAATCCACCACGTAAGGATAAAGAAAATAGATAAAGAATAAATGAATAATCTAAATGGAGTAGCTCTAATGTTTTAGCCATGGTCATACAAATGAATATTGTTAGGATCATATGCAACAATGATATAAGAATGGTTAGGTCTAGGATGACAGGGAGACCCCACGGTGTAGTCTCCGCTACCCACCAAGGCATTTATTTAACTCCTACACGGCTATGCTTAACATGGGGGATTATCATGTTGACACCTCTTAAGCTATGTTTTTATGTGTCAACTAAACATATAATATGGCTATAAAAAGAATAAAATGCATAGAATAGGTATTATACTAAAGTTCCACGAGTTTTGGTGATTTATATCTTTTCGGGGACTTGATGTAAATGCCGGAAAACTTAGAGAAAAACCCCCAAACAATAAGAAGATTTACCACAGATGAATTTCGATCCAGAAAAGTGAACTAAAACATTCTAGAAGACACCGAAGACACGGGAGAGACCCGACACCCCTGGGCCCACGGGGGCTTTGGCGGCCGCCGGCTCATATTGGGCCGGCCGCCGGTGGGGCCGTGGATGTCACCTCATCTTCCTAGGTCGGTTTCAAACCGACTTTGAGGTTGTATCTACACCGTTTTTGAAGGTCGGTTTGATCCAAGGGTCAAGATTCATCGGCCAGACTATATAAGGATGATCCTACCTCCGCCTCGTGCATGAAAATCATTATTCATCATACTCGCCTTCGATCATAGCTAGAGCCATACCTCTCTAATTAGAAGAGCTTAGATCAAGTTGAGAGAGATTAGTAGAAAGTTGAGAGATAGATCAAAGAACTTGATTACGAGTTCTAGATCCGTTCTTGAGAGATAAGAAGTAGAGTTGAGGAGAAGTAAGGAGAAGTACCGGATCTGTCGGTGACTCTCTACGCTTGTACCTCTGGGATCAAAGGCTTCATTGCACTTGATCTTGAGACTTCTTTGGTGGTTCAACCTTATATTTGAGTAAGTTCACTTATTTATATTTCTTTCGGTTTATGACTCATTAGAGTACTTTGATTCTTGTCGCTCTTGAATTGAAGTTGTTACCCCTAGTGTAAACGTGGTGTTTAGACTAGATAACTCATAAATACACCCTACTGAAGGGCGTGGTAGATCGTGGTAGTGACAAGTACCATTGATTCCTTTGGATTCCACTTCCCGTAGGATAGGACACGTAGGGACATAGTTGCCGGGGAATAGTAAGTTTCGCCCTTACTTTCCTTTGAGTACGCCCCCCATTGAGGAATATCTCTAAGCCTTACAAGGATATAAACTAGACAACCATAGAATTCTTCTCACCTTTTATCTGAACTCCCGTTCCTTCCTATTATCTCGTGGATTAGTTTTGTCTCATTATTCTCACACCATTCTCCCCTCGTGGATTTGATATTTAAAACCCTCTCCGGTGAAGTGCTCATCGTTTCGTTTCGCTTGCAAACTATACAAATTTATAAATAATTCTGTAGGATAACTTTTACCAACAATTACAAGGGCGGACTAGGTCGTCACGACCCGACCACCTACCCCCTCAACCGCGGCACTGTCATATCCTTGAGGGCACCTTAATATCCAGGGCACCATGCCCGCGATAGAAGGCTACTACTCTTGTCCCCTCAGATCCCCACCCTACGGATGGACGGACTAGAACAAGAGCAATCCCAAAGGAACAACGAACCGTCATCCCACCTCTAATCATATTATGCATATGATGATTGTTAGCGTTTCTTAGCGCAATCACTAGAAACAAGTTTAGAACCCATCCCTAATGACGACGCTAAGAAACGCCGCCGATATCACTAAGTGGAACCACCGTGTCGGTGATAACGCACTTTCAATCAACGGTGATAGATCTTGCCATAGTTGATTGTCGATGTTTTTACGACCGAGAGCACGCCACGAGGGTGAACCGGGCGCTTTGTTTGGGCCTCGATGAACCTGGAGCCCGGCGGTTTGTTGCGCGGTGACATTGAGAGCAGGGTTTTATATTTGGTTCGGGCCCTCGATCAAGGATCGAGTAAAGACCTTTATGTCCAGTCAGCGTGAACCTGTTTTTGATTGATGGGGTTAGCCGAGAATCGGCCGCGGAAGCTTACAACACTTGGTCGTGGCCAAGCTTGTGTTCTCGTAATCGCGCTATGCGTTTCGTGCTCTCCTTCTACGAGGTGTTCCTTGGCCGTCTTTTATAGTCTAAGGAGCCAAGGAACTGCGCTACGATCCTAGTCGGATCTGAGAGAGGGTTGTCCGTAGAGGAACCGAATACCCGAACTCTAAACAAGGTAACCTCGACTAGTGTTCTATCCTAATTACAACGTAAGTCACCGTAGCTATGCTTCTATTGCCTTCCAGGGGAGTTGTTTGTGGCCGCAGGCTAGGATAGAACCTCGCGAACAACTTCGGTAGAGTTCTTTGGTGATCCTCAGATCCCACAAGCCCCCAGCAGCATCTCAAGGTCGAGTCATGAGAGTTGTATTTGCTTTTCTCGGGTGAGGCCTTGATATGGTCTTCAAGATCATCTTTACGGAGTGTAATTTTGAAAAAAAGTGCACCCGTAGGGTGTAGCCCCGAGCTTCTTGCTTTTTGGTACAAAGAGCCGGAAGGTCTTTGAGTTCTTCTCCTCCGTCTTTGAGTTCTTTCTCGCCGTCGGAGCTCTTCTTTCTTGAAAAAGAGCCTTGTTCCGCTAGCCCCGAGCATCCGAGGTTTGAGTCATGAGAGCTTCCTCGCTCTTCTCGGATGTGGCCTTGATGCGGTCCTTGTTGTCTTTGCAGCGTGCACTTTTGCTAAAAGTGCACTGTAGGTGTAGCCCCGAGCTTCTTGCTTTTTGGCACAAAATTTTGGAAGGTCTTTGAGTTCTTCTCATCGCCGGAGCTCTTTTGAAAAATCGCACCGGGTATCCTGTAGCCCCGAGCATCTAAGAGTTCCTTTTGTAGATAGAGCTCTTAGAGGTTCTTCATTTTCCCTGATTTTGACCGTTTCTCTTTTTTCCGTGTGATCACTTCATTTGTTGGGCTGTCGTGGCGTTTGTTAGGTTCTTCTGATCTCTTGGCGGGCTCTTCTCCTTTGATTTGATCGACTTGTCTTTGTCTTGGTGCATTAGCGGGATGTTTCGCGTTCTTTGGTTGTGTCGATGTTTTACGACCGAGAGCCACGCCATGGGGTGAACCAAGGCGGTTTGTTCAGCCTCCAACGAACCACGAGCCCGGCGGTTTGTTGCTTGCGGCGGTGACATGGAGAGCGGGGTTTTATATCGGATTCGGGCCTCGATCAAGGATCGAGTAAAGACCTTTACGCCCAATCGGCATGAGCCTGTTTTTGATTGATGGGGTCACCCGAGAATCGGCCATGAAGCTTCGGCAACCGCTTGGTCGAGCTGCTTGTGTTCTATACGTGCGTGCGTACTCGCTCTCCTTTCTACGAGGTGTTCCTTGGCCGCCTTTTATAGTCCAAGGGGCCAAGGAACTCACTACAATCCTAGTCGGATACAGAGAGGGTTGTCCGTAGAGGAACCGAACACCCAAACCCTTTACAAGGTAAACCGACTAGTGTTCTATCCTAGTTACAAGAAGTCACCGTAGCTATGCTTCCATTGCTTTCTCGGTAGTTGTTTGTGGTCGCGGGCTTGGATAGAACCCCGCGTACAACTTCGGTAGAGTTCTTTGGTGATCTGTATCCACAAGCCCCGAGCATTTCAAGGTCGAGTCTTGAGGGTTATCTTGCTCTTCTCGGGCGAGGCCTTGATATGGTCTTCAAGATCATCTTACGGAGTGCAATTTTGAAAAAAGTGCACCCGTAGGGTGTAGCCCCCGAGCTTCTTGCTTTTTGGCACAAAGAGCTTGGAAGGTCTTTGAGTTCTTCTTCTACGTCTTCGAGTTCTTCTCGTCGTCGGGGCCCTTCTTTCTTGAAAGGAGAGCCTTGTTCTGCTAGCCCCCAAGTATCTCAGGTTCGAGTCATGAGAGCCTTCTGCTCTTCTCGGGTGCGTCCCTGATGTAGCCCTTGTTATCTTCGTACGGTGTGCACTTTGTTGAAAAAAGTGCACCCGTAGGGTGTAGCCCCCGAGCTTCTTGCTTTTTGGTACAAAGAGCTGGAAGGTCTTTGAGTTCTTCTCCTCTGTCTTCGAGTTCTTCGTTCTCGGAGCTCTTTTTTGAAAAATCTTGCCCCGGGTATCCTCAGAGCCCCGAGCGCCTAAGAGCTCTTTTTGAGGTTGAGCTTTTAGGGGCTCTTCGTCTTACCCGGGATTTTGACCGTTTCTCTTTTTCCGTGCGGTCACGGGAGTCACAGTGCGCTTTTACTGCGCTCCATTTTTCGGGAAATGTCAGTGCATGGCAGTCATTGCCATAAATTCCCTCCTGCGTGATTTGAGGTGACCGCTCCTTTTTGGTGGTTGCCTCGTCTTCTGGGGACTTGGTCTATAGGCGTCTTTGGTTCCGCCTCTAAATGTGGCTCATTTTGCTTCGGTGAGGATCCAGTGTCTTTCTTCTTCTCGCTTCTTCTTCCTCTATCTGAGTCTCCTTCGTAGAAAAAAGCTTCGTTTTAGCTTCGGATCCATGGCGGTGCCTTTGAGTGAGTTGGATCAGCCCCCGGGCGTCTACTTAAGCCTTTCTAGGGTTCTTCTGTGAGTGAGGGATGTCTTGTGATCGGGAATAGCGGCGGGCTATTCCCGCAGCAGTTCCACGCCGGGAAAGTTTGAGGGGTGAGTGCGGGATGTCTTGTGATCTAAGATGATCTCCTCTCCTCCTTCGTTTTTTCTTGGTGTGGGTCAGGTAGGGTTCATCTTGGTTACCCTCTTGATCCTCTTTGGTCTCCTTCCTCGCCGCTTGGGTAGACATATGCCGGCTTCCCAACCGGCATTGGTCGCCGCTCATCTTCGAGGAAGGTTGTGCCTTTTGAGGAATTGTTGAAGATGGTGCTCTTTGGGTGCGCTTCCTTCTACTCTTTGTGGAGTTGAGCATTCCCTTTGGGCTTTTTTCATCCCGCTGCGACATGGTGAACTCCGAGCCTTCGCAGAGGGTTCTTTTCTTCGCCAGTCGCTATCTTGATCTCGAGGGGTTCATTATTTGCCGTCGTCCGGGATTCTTCGAGCCCGGTGTTTATGGACTTGGGCGCAAGCGTCTTGACTTTGAAGTAACCCCGAGTTGTTGATATTCAGGCTCTTGGGGTTCAGATACAGGTCCGAGCGCTCCATCTTCTCCGCCGTTGGTTGCCGGATTCTTACGCCCTCTGATGATCGTACTCTTTAGGGTTATAGTCCCCCGGATCTTCTTTGTATCTTGTACGCAGGAGTTCTTGTTGGGCTCCCAGGTGCATCCGAGTCTTCTTTGTATCTTGTAGGGAGTTGTTTCCCATGTAGCTTGTAATCTTCAAGATGTTGTATAAAGAGATCCGTCCCTTTATCTGTTTTGTTCTTAGTACTTTTGTATGACTCGATGCGCCTTCGTGCGGACTTGTTGCGCTTTTGTCTTACGCTTGTCATTTCTGTTGTCTTCGAGTTCTTCTTCTTGAGATGACTTGATGTGATTGCGCCTTTAGAGTTCTTCCTTAGGCTTAGGCTCTTATGTCCTTCATGTAGGTTCGCGACGAGTTGTTTGGATTCCCTCGTAGTGACATCAGCGTTGTTCCGGCTGATGACCCAGCTTGCCTTTCTGTAGATTTGGCTGTTCATAGTGTTGAAGTCTTGCTTCGAGTTTGCGTGGTTGTTCTCCCCGGGCCTGTTCAAAGCTTGTCTTCTTGTAGATCTCGGCGAGGATAGCGTAGGTTCTTTGTCTTTTTGTGCGTCTTTGGGTTGTTTTTCCCTTGACGCGTTGGCTGGCTTTGTTCATAGGTCTTGCCGTAGTAGGTTGGAGCCTTGCTTCCGATTCGCGAGTTCTTTCTTCCGAAGGGATCGCCTTGCCTATTTCGTAGACTTGGCCGGTAATAATCCTGAAGTTCTCCGAAATCCCGATCTTGTCTTTCCGGAGTGTCAACCCGCCTTTTTCGTAGACTTGGTTGGAGATATTTGCGAGTCTTGCTCGGTTTGTCGTGATTGTTTTATTCTCGACAAATGACTTCGTCTTCTTTCGAGACTTGTCATGATGATTGGAGGCTTGTTCTTGAATTCCGAGTTCTTCTTTTCGAGTATCGGCTCATCTTCTCTGTAGATTTGCCGATAATAGTTGTAGAGGCTTGCTCCTCGGTCTTGAGTTATTCTTACGAACATTCAGCTCGTCCTTTACGTAGGTTTTTGAAAGTAGTTGTGGAGTCTTGCTTCTCGGTCTTGAGTTGTTCTTCGAAGATTCAGCTTGTCCTTTCTCGTAGGCTTCTTTGAAAGTAGTTGTGGAGTCTTGCCCCGGGTCTTGAGTTGTTCTTCTAAATATTCAGCTTGTCCTACGTAGACTTGTTGAAGGTGATAGAGTCTTGCTCTTGGTCTTGTGGTTGTTCTTCTAAAGATTCAGCTCGTCTTCTCTGTAGACTTGCTGACAGTAGTTTTAGAGTCTTGCTCCTGGTCTTCAGAGTTGTTCTTTCAAGATTGACTTGTCCTTTCGTAGACTTGCTGAAAGTGATAGAGTCTTGCTCTTGGTCTTGGGGTTGTTCTTCGAAGATCCAGGCTCGTCTTCTCTCGTAGACTTGCCGACCGGTAGTTTTAGAGTCTTGCTCTTGGTCTTCGTGTTGATTCTTCCGAAGGTTCGGCTTGTCTTTTTCATAGACTTGCTGATGGTGGTTGGGGCGTCCCCCGTTTTGCCAGGGTTGTTTTCCTCTGGCTTGCGACTTTCATCTTCTTCTGAGACTTTGTCGCGATGGTTCTGGAGGGTTACTCGGGCCGTTAGGTTTCTCCATTTAGGCCCTCTAGCATTTGTCCTTTCTTGAACATGCTAGTGTATTTTGTTGGAGTCGTGCTCCTGAAAGAGTTGTTCTAACTCTGGGTTGCCTCTTTTGGGCTAGGGCTCTCCCATGCAGTCCGCATGACGTCCCTTGAAGGGTTCTCAGTCCGGGCCCATTTAAGTGCATCGTGGACTTGGTGAAGGTCAAGATGGTTGGGTTCCTATTTCATAACACTACAATCCACCTTGCCCGGTTTGGGCTGCTCGCTTTCTATGAGACTTGTGTGAGACGATGGGTTTCTATTTCACAACACTACACCGTTCATGCCCGATTCGAAAGGCCGTCCGCCGTCATTGGACATAGTGGCACTTTCGGACCCTCGATGGCCTCTGCGACCTAGACGGGCCGATCCCAACATCCTCTTTTTTCAAGAGTCGAAGTTCACGATCTTCCGCTAGGATTTAAGGTGTGGACGCTATTCCAGAGCTAGGACTTCGCGTGGTTCCACCCTTGGAATTTGACCTCCGTTCTGGCGGTCGGGTTTGCCTTCTTTTGGTCGACTTCTTCCTGCGAAGTGCCAATTCGGGCTTGTTTTGTTCTTCTCCTGTAGGAGGCATGCAGCTTCACTGTGGGCAGCTTGCTTCTGTTGAGGTGCCTGGTGGCTGCGTATTTTGTGACCTCTTTGGATGGTTCAGAGTTCTTCTCAGGCTTGATCTTCTTCTTCTTGAAGTGTCGAGAGTTGTTGTTGTGTTCTACTTCTCTTCTGCTGCCTTGAGTTCCCTCGATTATCCTCTCGATTATGGATAGAATGTTCGAGCTGGTTTATGTGCCAAGAGTTTCTGATTTCTTCTCCTTGCACTGTCATCAGCTTGTAGGTTCCCGGGTCCGGTACTCTTTTGACGATATATGGTCCTTCGCATGGGCTGAGCAATTTGTGCTTGCCTTCCGTCTTTTGACTTCTCTTGAGTACTTGATCTCCCGGGTTGAGCTTTCTCGGATGTGTGCTCTTGTTGTAGTGCCTTCTGAGTCCTTGCAGATACCTTGCGTTCGTAGGATGGCGCTTTGTTCGACTTCTTCTCGCACGGTCGATTTCTAGTCTTCTTGTCTGTTCTCCTTCCCCTTCTTTAAATTGCTCGATCCTTGGAGAGCTCCATATGAGGTCTGCTGGTAGAATGGCTTCTGATCCATAGGTCAGGAAGAAGGGTGAGTAACTTTGTTGCTCGGGCGATTTGAGTTCTTAGGCCCTGACAACTTTTTTGGGAGTTCTTCAATCCATTTGGCTCCGTAGTCCTTGAGTTCTTCATATAATCTTGGCTTTAGTCCGGCAAGGATGAGTCCGTTTGCTCTTTCGACTTGTCCGTTAGCCTGAGGGTGTGCTACGGAGGCGTAGTCTATCCGTATGCCACAATCTTGTGCCCAATCTTCGAATGCTGCTGCCGTGAGCGGTGATCCGAGGTCGTGATGATCTGTTGGGCATCCCAAATCTGTGCATGATTTCTTGGATGAACTCGACCGCTTTGGTGGAGCTGAAGGTGACCAATGGTTTGTATTCTATCCACTTGGTGAATTTGTCGATGGCGACATAGATGTACTCATATCCTCCCTTGGCTCTCTTGAGTGGTCCGACTTGATCCGGTCCCCAAAGACGAAAAAGGCCATGATGGTGGTATGCGTGATCAGGTTGTGTCTTGGCACATGCGCGCTTGTCTTGCGAACATCGGCATCCTTTGCATTTTCTCGACGAGTTCTTCTGCGTCTTTGAGGGGCTGTTGGCCGCAGTATCCTGTTCAATGCTTTTCCCACGAGGGTTCTTGGCCGCGTGGTTTCCACAAAGATCATCAGTGGATTTCTTGGAGGATGTCCTTTCCTTCTTTGAGCTTATGCATTTGAGAAGTACTCGATGATGCTGCTCTTTTATAAAGTTTGTCTTTGATGAGCATGTAGTTCTTGCTTCTTCTCCAGATCCTAGTTGCTTCAGCTTTGTCTTCGGGTAGTGTCTTGCTCTTGATGAAGTTTATGATGTCTTTGATCCAGGGAGTTGTTCTTCGACCTGGAGAGATTACCATTACTCCGTTTAGAGCTGATTGCTCCATGTTGTTTTCTTCGGGCTCTCCTTGATGGATGGTTACAAGAGTTCTTCGACGAATACTCTGGTGAGACTTGGGCTCTGTCGGATCCGAGTTTGGCTAACACGTCTGCTGCCACGCGTTCGTATCTCTGAGCACGTGTAGGATTTCTAGGCCTTGGAAGTTCTTTTCCAGCTTGCGTACTTCTGCGCAATAGAGGCCCATATTGTCCTTTGTGCAGTCTCAGTCCTTGTTGACTTGATTGATGACAACCGCGGAGTCGCCGTATACTTGTAGTCTCTTGATTCCCAGAGTTCTTGCTATCTTGAGGCCATGGATGAGTGCTTCATACTCAGCCTCGTTGTTTGTAGCCTGCCACTTGATTTGTAGCACGTACTTGAGTTGTCTTCCTTCTGGAGATATGAATAAAATCCCGGCTCCTGCTCCCCCTAGCTTCAACGATCCATCGAAGTACATGTTCCAATGTTTCTTGATGTCGTCGGATATGGGTTGTTGGAGCTCCGTCCACTCTGCAATGAAGTCCGGTAGCGCCTGGGATTTGATTGCTCTTCTTGGGGTGAACTCCAGATTTAATGCTCCAAGTTCTACTGCCCATTTTGATATGCGGCCTGTTGAATCTCTGTTCCTCAGGATGTCGCCCAGTGGTGGGTCAGTTACCACTGTTATCTTGTGACTGTCGAAGTAGTGTCATAGCTTCCTTGATGTGATCAGTATGGTATAGAGTAGTTTTTGTACGTGAGGGTATCGAGCCTTGGACTCAGATAGAACTTCGCTCACGTAGTAAACTGGCCTCTGGACCTTGTTAGGGTGCTCGGGCTCTTCTCTTTCCATGATGATTGCTGAGCTGACCACTGTATTCGTTGCTGCTATGTATAGCAGTAGTTCTTCTTGATCCTTTGGAGGTGTTAGGACTGGAGCTGTTGTAAGGTACTGCTTGAGTTCTTCAAACGCTTTGTCAGCCTCCTCTGTCCATTTGAATTCTCCTTTTGTCTTGATAAGTTTGAAGAAGGGTAGCCCTTTCTCTCCAAGCTTGGATATGAATCTGTTGAGTGCCGCCATGCACCCTGTGAGCTTCTGGACGTCCTTGACACTTCGGGGTTGTGTCATCTCGTTGATGGCCTTGATCTGCTTGGTGCTGGCTTCAATGCCTCCGTTGTCGACCAAGAATCCGATGCTGTCCCGAAGGCACTCCAAAGACGCATTTTGTTGGGTTGAGCTTCCACTTCCACTTGTTGAGGTTCTTGAAAGTCTCTTCCAGATCTTGAATCGAGTTTCGGTTCTCTAGTCTTCACCACCACGTGTCGTCTACGTAAGCTTCGGCGTTTTTGCCAATCTGCTCTCCCAAACAAGTCTGTATTGCTCTTTGATACGTTGCTCTAGCGTTCTTCAATCCGAAGGACATTGTTTTGTAGCATTAGGCACCGAAGGGGTGATGAAAGAGGTTTTGCTCGATCTTCTTTCTTTAGTGCGATCCGGTGATATCCCGAGTAGCGATCCAAGAATGATAGTAGAGCCGATCTGGCCAGAGTCAACTATTTGGTCGATCCTTGGTAGCCCGAAGGGATCTTTTTTGGGCAATGCTTGTTCGGTCTGTGTAGTCCACACACATTCGCGGTCGGTAGTGTTCTTTTGAACAGAACCGAGTTGGCTAGCCGATCGAGGATGTAGGATTTCTCGATGAATCCTCGCCGCAAGTAGTTTCGCAATCTCCTTTTGATGGCTTCCTTCTTTTACGGTGAAAACCTCCTTAGTCTTTGCTTGATGGGTTTGGATCCCATATTGATGTCAATTCTGTGCTTCGGCCAGCTCCTTGGTACGCCCGGGCATGTCTGCCGGTTTCGGGGCAAATATATCTTTGTGTTGCCTTAGGAAGCTAGTGAGCGCGAATTCCTATTTTGGAGATAGGTGGGCGATGATGATCGCCATCTTGGATGGATCGCCCGTTTGTAGATCAATGTGCTTGACGTCGACCTCTTACGGTGGAATCGTAATTGCTTGCTTCTTGGCCGGTATCTCGAGTTCTTACGGATTTGTATCCTCTCGCCATCTGGTTGAGTTCCTTTTCTCTAAGAGCTCCCCTGTCTTGTTTGCGATTTCCACGGCTTGTACGTCACACTCAAAAGCTTTCTTGAGGTCTCCTTTGATGGAAAGAACCCCAAAAAGGTGCCGGCATCTTTAGTAGAAGATACGGGTAGTGTGGGATAGCCATGAATTTTGCAATAGCAGGTCTTCCCATAATGGCGTGGTATGGTGACTCGAGATCCGCCGCCGAACTTGATGTACTCTGTCCGGTAATTTGATGGTGATCCAAATGTAACTGGCAAGGTGACTTGTCCGACTGGTATAGCTTCTCGTCCAGGGTACTATTCCATAGAAAGGAGTGCTTTCGAAGGAGCGATAAGTCGGAGAGGTCTAGTCCCATCTTGTCGGTGTTTTCGAGAATATGATGTTTAGCCCGGCTCCTCCGTCGATCAACACCTTGGTGACGGTCACTCCGTGGTGTGGGCTCTAGCACCAAAGGATATAGGCGGCGTTGCCCACACTTGTCCATTGATCCTCCCCGGTGAACTCGAATTGGATATTGAGACCAATTGAGGTAGCGTGGTACTGCGGGTTTTGCTGCCATGATTGATTGGAGTGCTAGCTTGTCTTGTCTCTTGCTCTTTGATCCGGGTACTCCAGAGAATATGACGTTCAAGGATCTCGTTGCTTTCTAGAAATCCCCTGTCTTTGGCTCCTCAATGGCTTCTTCTCTGTTTTTCTTGATTGTTTCCCTTCTGAAAGGAAGTTGTTTCCTCCCTTGTACTTTTTTGAAAAAGTGGAGCAATTTCGAGCGTGTGTGGAGCTCCAGGGTGGTAGATGCAGGGTAGATCTTCTAGCTTGATATTGCTTCTGTTCCTGTCGCCATTGTTGTTGTTGTTGAACCTCTGTTTGTAAGGTTTCTTTGATTTCTCCGCCATTGCGACAGTATTGTCTGGTCCTCGCTTCTTTTGTTGTTGAGAGTTGTTCGATCTTTCTTCGGGGGCTTCGAGGTTCTTCCTTTTACGGGAGGCGATCTCGGGTTCTTTCTTCGGCTCCGATCATCTTCTCAACGATAAGCTTGAACTCGGTCGTTTGTCCTCGGGTTGTCTTTGTAGAAATCTGAGAACTGCCATCTTGAGAAAATCCCGTTACCGAAGGCGTCTATTACTTCCCTTTTGGTGATGTCATGCACTTGGGATCTCATCTCCCCAAATCTTCGGTAGTAATCTCTTAGGGATTCTCCGGTTTCGCTTGAGGCTTTTTCAACTCGGCCCTGAGTAATAGGATGGGTGATGATTCTGCGAAGTTGCTACAAAATGCTTTCGTAAGTCTTCCCGATGATCGGATTGAGCCCTCTTCGACCTTGTCGAACCATTGAGCGGTAGAGCCTCTAGGGCCATGGGAAAGAAGGCGGCTTTTTGCGTCATCATCTCCTCCAGCCAGCTCAATGGATTGTGAGTAGACTCTGAGCCATTGTCTGGGCTCTGTTTTCCCATCGTATTTCGAGTGGTTTGAGGGCTTGAACTTTGGGGGTAGCTTGACCTCTTGCAATCTTTCGGCGAAGTAAGGAAACCTGTCGTAGCTTTCCGTCGTTCTCTCTTCAAATCCTCCTGAGGTTCTTCCTCCTCTTGGATGAGTTCCAGTAGGTCGATATGTTGATTCTGCGACTTCTTCTCGTCGGCTTAGTCTTGGTCTTTGGGCTTTCCCTTGGGGGTCTCTCTGGTACCGTCGCCATCCCTTCGAGGTGGCCTGGAGTTGTTGGAACCCTCTGGCCTTCCCAGCCTTTCAAAGACGTTGGATCGACTTCTTGGAACATGAGAGCTGTTTGCCTTCGACTGCGACGTCCTGGGGTCTCTTTCTCGGACAGCCTTCTGCAATGCCTCCTTGATGAGTCTCTCCTCGTCATTCAGGTCTGTAGCAGTCTTCAGGCGGTCAATCAACCCTTGTAGTCTCCCGGGTTGCCCTGCGGTCGTCCTCGGCTTCTCTTTCAGATTTCGACCTCGTATTCGTGTAGATCGGCTTGATATTTGTTGAGCTTGCATGCGCGCATTCGCCCGATTCGGCATCCTCCCTTCAGCTTGTTTCTTCTTAGCCTTTCTTGGCGTTGGTGTTCTCCTTCGTCGTCGAGGGTTCTTTTCGTCCCGCCCGAGATGTTGGATAGTCCTTCGTCGGTGGACGATGTCGGGGGCCTCTGGACGGTTAAGCGGAGTGCGAAATGTGGCTACCATGAAGACTTCCTTTGCGGCCGTAGCTTTAGGCCGCCACTCTTTCCGCCTCGGGATAGACCTTTACGTTGTTGGCCCTCCCTGTTTGTCCCAGTTGGTTGACGATCGGCTTTGGCGAGGGTTCTTGGCGGTGGATGATGCACTCCTCTGGGGTTCTTGTCAATATGAGCCCTCTTTGCGCGCCCTCCAAAGGAATCTCCAATCTTCTCTTCAGAGTAGTCCTGGCGCTCCTTGAATACGCGTGTGCTGCGTTGCGTAATCTGTAGGAAATTGAAAGGTAATGCGAATTTGGTGTCGGGGTTATATCGAACTCGCCTCCTTTCTCCCGAGTTGGAAAAGTATTGGTTGAAAAAGTTTCCGAGTTGGGTAGCTTCCCTTATCCAAGCCGGAGTTGAGTCGTACTTCGAGTTGCTTACGGAGTCCGTACTCGAGCCCTGATTTGTCTACCTTCCCCGAGCTGGTTTCGGGTTTGGGCCCTTCCGTGTTGGTTCCCGAGCAAGCTTCGAGTTTGTTCTCCGTCTTCGAGGCGGCTTCGGCAATCGTCAGTTGCTGGAGCTTCTCGACGAGTTCTGGTTCTTCGGTCTCGAGTCCTTGATGGTGCAGCTTTGAGTTTCGCCGTCGTCGTCAATCTCGCAAGCCCATGAACCGAAGATGATCGTCTTCCTCGTCGATGTACTCATGATGTCGTGGTCCGCCGGACTCTCGTGCTGAAATTCGATGAGAGCCCCTACCTGGCGCGCCAGCTGTCGATGTTTTACGACCGAGAGCCGCCACTGGGTGAACCAGGGCAGTTTGTTCGGGCCTCGACGAACACTGAGCCGGCGGTTCGTTCTTGCGGTGACATGGAGAGCGGGGTTTTTATCTTTGGTTGGGGCCCTCGATCAAGGATCGGTAAAGACCTTTACGTCCAGTCGGCGTGAACCTGTTTTTGATTGATGGGGTCAACCGAGAATCGGCCGTGAAGCTTACAACGGCTTGGTCGTAGCCAAGCTTGTGTTGTGCGTCGTACGCGCTCGCTCTCCTCTACGAGGGGTGTTCCTTGGCCGCCTTTATAGTCCAAGGGGCCAAGGAACTCGCTACAATCCTAGTCGGATACGAGAGGGTTGTCCGTAGAGGAACCGAACACCCAAACCCTTTACAAGGTAAACGACTAGTGTTCTATCCTAGTTACAAACAAGTCACCGTAGCTATGCTTCCATTGCTTTCTAGTAGTTGTTTGTGGCCGCGGGCTTGGATAGAACCCTCGCGTACAACTCGGTAGAGTTCTTTGGTGATCCTGTATCCACAAGGTTGGCATTTTGAAGAGTTCTTTTCTTCTGCTGAGGTATCCGACCGTTGTGTCAGACCGTTGCACTGTTCCGCATAAAAAGGAGTGCCGTTGTCACTTCAAATTAATTTTGAAGTTGTAAAGGCTCCCGTTACAGAGAGTTTTATTCTGTAACGGGTGGAAAAAATCCCTCTCCATAAATATTTGGATACGGCCGTTTCTTTTCCTACATCTGCCATTTGCATCCGCGATTAGCAATCTTCTTTGCCCTAATCCTCTTGCGCCGCCACTGTTCCCTCGTCGCCGTAAGATTTGCGCCCCTTTGGTTTTACGCGCTCCCCGCCGCCGTTCTTCATTATGGTGAAAAGCTCTTCTTTCAGGAGCCTTAAGGGGAAGGCGGAGGTGGTTCCCGAGGTGGAGGCGGCCATGAAGATCGGGCTGGAGTCCTCCGTCGTCTGAGGACCTTGAGGACTTGGAGCGGCGCCGGCTTCTTCCTCCTCGAGTCCATCCGGTTGGAGTCCGCCGGCCGGGCATCGTCTTCCGCTCCCGGCCCTCGAGGTTGTCCTCTTTCTTTCTTTTTTGTTCGGGTAGGTCTTTGCTTGCCCGCTTCGGATTTCTTTCATGAGTTTTACGTAGTCCTACTCGATTGCTCTTTCTCATCTTGCCCTAATGGGGTTCTCCTTCTTTCCATCTTTGTTCATGCACGTGAGACCTTCATAGGCATCCCTCCTATTTGAAGCTCTTCCACTATTTTTACGCCTCTCGTCATGTGGGCGATCTTTCTTCTCTTGGTTGTGTTTCGATCCGGGCCCATCGAGGGGCGAAAAAGGGGCTTTCTTTGATTATGAGCTCCACGATTCTATTTCGGTGGCGCTCGGGTGGTTCTATGTGAACAATCCTCCTCCCGCCTTGATGGATCATGACTCGATGAGTCCTGTTGATCCTGAGAGCTTGAAAGTTTGACTCTCGATGAGTCGGAGGTTGCGAGCTTGTCAATCGTGTCAAGATCTTGAAGCAAGGTGCCTCGGTGGTCCCGGCATTGTTGCCGGTTTTCTTCGCCGTCGAGTTCAACCTTTGATGGCGAGGAGAGGCTTGGCCGAGTACTCCGGCCCCGAGGATCCTTCTCGTGTTGGTGGCGATGCTTCCGAGTTGCCTCGAGGCGGAGCCGATGGTATCCCCTTCTCTCTGTTGAAGGATGTTACGATGACTCCGATCGGGTTGTTGAGTATTCAGCGACAACCCTCCTCCAGTGTGAGTTCTTTTATTCTTTCTCGATGTACTTGCACATTAGGGTTCTTTTCGACTCTTCGATCCTTTTTTTAGCATCTTGGCGGAACTATTCCGAGGCTCTTTGTGGTGACCGTTGCTGCGATGCTGGCGCTGCCTCTATTTGTTCGGTGAGTCGAAGCCCTTCCTGGCATGAGTATTGGGGTTTTCCGTATGTTCCCTTTACTCGAGATCCACGGGTACTTGCCCTTATAGGTCGCAGCGGCGGCGGAGCGTTCTGTTGAAGAGCCCACTACTGGCCGCTACCATGACTCCCAAGAGGACTCACTCTTCTGCTTCTCAGGCTTCTTTGCAGGAGCCCACAGGTAATATTCTTATAGGTGAGGGGGTTGATCTTCGTCGGTCCCTCTCTTTTTCCATATAAGCGACTGTTTTCTGTTGTTTTTCGAGGGTGCTTGGCGTTTGCTTTTGAGCATGCTTTGAGGAGCGAGGTGGAGTCCCCTTGCCCGGAATCCGTGAGTTCCTTTCTTGAGTCTTGGATACCGGGTTCTTTTGTATTGTAGCCTTATTGGGGTTGTTTGCGGTTTGCCGTTTTTGTGGGTTGAGGCTTACGGCGGGTTCCTATTGTGGCCGTTGAAGTGAAGCCTTCTTCTGGCTTTGGCTTGCCCCCCTCCCCGTCCTCGTCTCTCTTTTCGGTGAGTACTCTTGTTGTGAGTTCTTTCTTCCCGTTGACTTTTGAGGATTTTTATATTGTCGGGGTTGTTTTGCAGGCGTCCTTACGTGAAGTTCTCGAGGTTGTTTCCCCGAGTTCTTCGGCGTCCTCGGCGGCCGGTCTTCTTCTTCGGCCTCTCCCCGCTCGTGGAGCCGCTATTGATCCTCCTCAGGATCCCTCTCTTTATGATCTGAGGTCTCTTGCAGACTCTGTGATTTCTGAGTTTGATCTGGCTTCTCGGGTTGCCGCTCACATGCGCAACGTTCGGACTACCGGGCGCCTTTTTCGCATTTGATCAGCAGTTCAGTGCGTGTCGGGTTCTTTTCTTGACTTTCCTCACTTTCTTTTGAGATATGTCCTGACCCTGACTTTTCTTTAGTCCTTTGTGCGAGATCTCCACGTCTTCCTCCCTGCTCAAGAATGTGACTCCTTGCGGGCAGAGGTTGTTCGTCTTCAGGGGGTTGAACGGGATCTTCGTGCTCAGCTCCAAGACTCTTGTGCTACCATTGAGGGGTTGACCGAGTCCTATGCCAAGGTTACTCAGGAGGTTGAAGGTATGTTTGCTTATCCTCTTGAGCCGTTTTTTGCTTTATTTGTCAAGTCTTCTCCTTTGACTTTGCGTTTTCACCGACTCTGGTCTTCGGGTGATCAATTGGTCGGCGACCACTATCGGTGAGTTGTCGGCCGAGCTTCGGTCGGGAGAGATGCTCTTTCGCTCTTCGCGTGAAGTTCTCCGATCTCGGCGATTTGTGTATCCCCTTTGCTGGAGGTTATTCGTCTTCACGAAGATCATGGTGTGTCCCGGAGGGACTTTCTTCCCGGGGTTCCCGATTGTTTTCGCTTCTTTGTTGGAGACGCTGCTGGGAGGTTGTTGAAGAGCTCGCTCTTTTACTTCCATTATCTTGTCTTTGGAGCTGCCCATCGCTGCTGTTGTGGATGGGTTTGCCCGACGAGCATCTCGAGGATAATGGAGGAGGAGCGCCCCGAGGTGGATGCGGCCGTTACCACTCTTGATGGTACCATCGATCTTGATCTTCCGAAGGAGAGCGCCGGATTTTGATGCGGCCTGAGTGCCGGGTGGCGGCTTCGTCCCGCTTTGTAATGAACAGTTTGTTCTTTGGTGGCTTTGTTGGCCGTAGGCCTTAAATACTCTTGCTTGTGTATGCGCCTTCGTGCGGACTTTAAGTATTCGATACGCCTTCGTGTAGCTTGTTGCAGTTTGTTCTCTCGCTTGCTCTTGATGTGGTCTTCCGGGTTGTTTTCCTTAGATGACTTGTTGAGATTGCGCCTTTAGAGTTCTTCCTTAGGCTTCCGGCTCTTGTCTCCTTCTTGTAGACTTGTGCCGACTAGTTTGGAGTCTGCTCCATAACATCGGTGTTGTTTCTTGATGATGATTCGGCTCGCCTTCGTAGACTAGCCGAAGATTGGTTTGAAGTCTTGCTCGGGTTGCGGGGTTGTTTCCACGACTTGTCGGCTTTGTCTTCTTGTAGATCTGGTTGAAGATAGTATAGGATGTTGTCCTTGTGCGCTTTTGGGTTGTTTCTTCCTTGGCACGCGTCGGCTGGCCTGTTCATAGGTCTTGCCGTAGTAGATTGGAGTCTTGCCCGATTGCTTCAGAGTTATTTCCTTTTGAAGAATTAGCTTGCCTCGTCGGCGTAGACTTGGTGAAGGTAGTTACGAAGTTTTCCTCCCGAGTTCTAGGGTTATTTCCTGCGGAGAATCAGCCCGTCCTCTCTGTAGACTTGATGAAGATGGTTGTAGAGCCTTGCTTCGGTTTGTCGGGGTTGTTTTCCTCGACAAATGACTTTTGTCTTCTTCTTGAGACTTGTCGTGATGAGTGGAGGCTTGCTCTTTGATTCGAGTTGTTCTTTTTCGGAATACCAGCTCATCTTTTACGTAGATTAGGCGACGGTGGTGGAGTCTTGCTCCTGGTCTTGAGTTGTTTCTTTTGAATTTTCATTTCGCCTCTTTGTAGACTTTCTTTGAAAGGTGATGGAGTCTTGCTCTGGTCTTGAGGGGTTGTTCTTACGAGTTTCAGCTCGTCTTTTCGTAGACTATTTTGCCGTTGGTGGAGTCTTGCTCACGGTCTTGGGGTTGTTTCTTCGAAGATTCGGCTTGTCCCTTCCGTGGACTTCTTGGACGGTGGTTGGGGGCGTCCCGGGTTGCTGGGGGTTGTTTTCCTCGGCATGTGACTTGTGTCTTTTCTTGAGACTTGTCCGATTGTTGAGGAGGCTTTCTCCGGGCCGTTCGGTTTCTCCTTTTAGGCCCTCTAGCATTGTCTTTTCTTAGACATGCTAGTGTAATTTGGTGGAGTCGTGTTCGAAAGAGTTGTTCTAACTTCGAGGGTTGCCGCTTCTGGGCTAGGGCTCTCCCATGCTGTCCAGTGGACTATCACATGACGTCCCTTGTAAGGTTCTCAACCCAGGGCCCATTTAAGTGCATCACTGGGTTGAAGGTCAAGATGGTTGGGTTCCTATTTCATAACACTACAATCCACCTTGCCTGGTTTGGGTTGCTCTGCTTTTTTTGAGAGACTTGTGTGAGACGATGGGTCTCTATTTCACAACACTACACCGTTCACGCCCGATTCGAAAGGCCGTCCGCCGTCATTGGACATAGTGGCACTTTCTCGGACCCTCGATGGCCTCTGCGACCTAGATGGGTGTTGGTATACCTTAGCTTTAGTAGAAAAGTCCGCAAGCGCACGGAAGTACCGTTGTAGCTTTCACCGGAAGTATTCAGGGTATCGATTTCCACGGGGAACGAGAAGTGAACTAGAGAAGAATCAAGATCGTCCAAGGTAAGGTAGAAAGAATGTTTTTGGTAGGAAGAAAGGGGTTCGCTAAGGTTTTCCCCGAGTTTACTAAATACCAAGGTTCAGGCTTACTAGACTTTACTTGCTTCGAACAACGACCTTCCGATTCTCCAAAAGACTGGGAAAATGGTAATCGGGGAATGCCGCCTAAAGCTCTCTTAAAAAACACCAACCTAGCATGTGGTGGAATACGAAGGCACTGGTCGGAGTGTCACCTCCGGGGCTACCACAACTATCCGTAAGGTTGGGCGCAATCTCAGGTAAACCCTAGCCTAGACACCGCGTCTACGCTAGCGATTACGAAACTAGTTCCGTACGAAAACTAGAACCTTCGGTAGAACGGAGATCCAGCAAGTAAAATAAAGTAAGGACTGAATTTAGTCAAATAATAAACTCAGAATTACCACTAGTTAACCTGGATTAACTCGAGGAGAGTCGGCTCCGTAGAGGTACAAGAGTTGGGGGCGAAACCGACGAACTCGGGACAAACTCCGGCGAACTCGGCCACTCCTCCGCTCTCTCCCTCTCACTTTCTTCCTCTTTTCTAGATATACAACTAGGTAGAGAGCACCTAGAGGGACACTACAACAATATATATGATATGAAGATGAAGCTTTATTGTGTAGAATGTGTATTACAAAGGAGGGATGGCCTCTATTTATAGGAGAGGGGAGGTAGAGGCAATCCCTATACAAGGAAACTTTTCCTGCCGCCTCCTCGCATGCAAACCGACCGGGTATGATGGTAGCAAAGTTTCCATGTAAGCCGCGCGTCGAAAACCGGAGCAAAACCGGCCACTAAGGCGGTGAATCGGAGGTGAACCGCTCGTTCTATGCACCGGCAGCAATGCGAAGGAAAATCACGGGTCCAATCGGACGTAACCGCCCGAACCGCTGGCGTATTTGGGATCGCGCTGGCCGGCTGAACCGGCAACCGCCGCGACGCAGCGCCCGTGAGGTGCCGCCCACGTGTCCGCCGGGCGGGTGAACCCGCTGCGCTGGCGCTCCGCTGCAGGCGTGTCGCGTTGCCTCCCCGCCGCCACGTGTCGCCGCGTGGTTCGCCGGTTTGAATTTTGAATTCGCCGCGCGTGCGCGGCGCGCGCACTCGTCCGTAAAGCGTTCTCCTGCGCGTGAGTGCCGTGGGCTCGCCACGTGTCGCCACCGCGTTGGCGTGCATTGTACTATTCGACACATGGACCCACTTTGCATGGCATTTTTATTTACGTGATATCTTCTCATTCGAAGTCCAAATATAGCAAATGATATATCCATTTCGACCCAGCGATGAGCTCTACGTAATGGTATGCTCCGTTTTATCATTTGAGATACTTTATTTTGATGATAAATTGAGATTTCATGTAAAATATTTGGAGACACCAAAACTCGTGGAACTCGTTATATAAATAATATTATGTTGTAATATAACATGAAATGTTGTCATTTAAGTTCACTTTGGTGGTCAAAATATATGCCATAAGGACCGTCAACAAGCTCCCCCACATTTGGATCTTTGCTCGTCTCGAGTAAAGGATAAAGATAAAGTAAGCATAAACATAACAATTTTTTTTTGACCGAAGTCAGCAAGGGAAACCCTGGCCTATTTTTTTTAATTTTTTAACAATGCAAACTGTTTAAATTGCTCCCACGGGGAGTCGAACCCAGTGTCTGCTGGGTGCTACTCGGGAGCATAAACATAACAATTCGAGATATGAACCCAACATAAAGATCATTCCAAAACATACCTTATTCCTATGGGATATGTGTAGTGTCTAACATATATTCTTGAGCGGTTGAAAATGGAACGGCTCTGAAACAAAGTCATCTCATCCCATTTTCGCATCTTAGTAACTTGGAGGTTTTTGTATATTTTGAAAATAAAGAATAGTTCACAAGTACTCCTCAAATGGCACTCTCAAATCGCTCAATGGTGTATGAATCCTCACCAAGGCTTTTTTAGCATTGCCTTCTTTTTATTCCTACCTCTAAAAGGCTTATCTCGGAGCTCGGGTAGGAAATATTTGTGGGCATACTTGCAATGCATATTTTTCTTTGGGTCAAACAATGGATCCATGGAGAAAAATGTGATACAATTAAATCAAGAGTGCAAGTGTGTGGATATATATAGTAGCTAACCTATTTCTACTATGCTCCTTGAAATATCTCTCTCTTTATTGAGACATAGGAGACAAAATTTGTGAGAGCATGGGCTATCTTTATTCTCATCTTTCTTTTTTGTTTCTTTTCTTCTCTTTTTTTTTTTTTTCTCTTTCTTTCTTTCTTTTTTGTTTTTGATAGCCACATGTCTCTTTTTTCAAACTTTTTTGAGAGAGAGAGATGAACAAGTATTTGGAGCATTTATTTTGATAGAACCTAACAAAGATATTTTTGTTCACTCGATTGTAGGAGTAGAACGTTTTTTTTTTCTTTTTGGTGGAACTAAATGGAAGGCATGTTTTGCGCCCTACCCGGTGTAGGAGTAGTGCATTTATTTGGTGGCGTGTACGTGATCTTGATTTAAGAGCATGATAAATTTCTCAACAAGGGTCAACAAAGTTTGACAGAGCTCAATGTAATAACAAGTAGCATATGTAGAAGGTTTTCAGAATGTATCATGATATTTGGCCTTGGTAGGAATTTCTCACCATTGAGGAGTAAGTGAAGCTATGAATTTTAGCATTTGATCGAAAAGAAATTCTCCAAGTACTTTGAATAGAAAAGGTTGGATTTCCATGCCAGTGCCATATCTCATTTCACAACAACCTAGGCAATATGTTTTTCCTATATGATATATTTCCCACAAGCACTAAGGATATGTAAGGAACAAAATTTATGCAGGCCATACTCAAAGAGCTATATTCATATTTACTTTCAAAATCTAAGTGTGGAACTTGGTTCTTTTAAGTTAGCAAAATTAAACAATTGTAGAACCAGGAGCATGCATATGAATAGGTGGAGAGAAATGATCAAACCGAGTTGTGTACATGCTTCTCCACCAGTTCATGACATGGTTTGGTGCTTTTGTTCTTCGATAACGTTCACCCTTCGTTCCTACAAATGTTAGTGACATAGAATACCCGAAGGGTTGCACCATTTTTTTTTTGGGATAACATTTGTATTTATATACTTTTTTTAAAAAAGGGAGAGAGAGGCAGATCTTTTATTCCAAAACAAGAACAAGATAGAACACATTATGCAAAACAAAATTATTTATTTATTTTATTATTATCGAGACATGTTCATCCAACTTCATTAAAGCTCAAGCAAGATCAAGATAAAGTTTGCAAAACAAGCATAGTCTTGATTTATCTCCAACATTGATTACTTCACATTGCTTATGAAAATTACTCTAAGTTCATTAACCAAAGATTCATCACCATGATGAACTTTTGATCAAAGAAGGTCATTTCAACCTAAGCACCATGCTTAATTTGAAAAAGCCTATGACTGTACCAATTGAATACACCCAAACCAGAGCATATGACATAAACAATGGAAAGAATGATTTTGCATGATCATATGGAGACAAGAAGGAATAAATGAGTTGGTGAACAATTATTACCTTTGCATTACGAGTGCACTTTGCCGACAAACATATGTGGATGGATACTTTGTAGATGCTACACCGGTTGCTTTATCGCTCATGATCCAATTCGGACAATCATCAAGGCTTTTGACCCACACACATGTATGATGTGTATAGATCATAAGCTTTGATGATAGCAAAGGTCTACATCCTCCTCTCTCTCTCTTCTTTTTTTTTTTTTTTCTTTTCCATTTTTTTCATTTTTTTCAATCCTTCTTTTTTTGTTCTCTCTTTTTTTTTTTTTTTTTTTATAGCAAGGCCAGGCTCACATCAACTTTTATTCTTTCTTTTTTTAAAAAAACCCCTTGGTGTGTGTGGAATTCGGATTTACACCTTCCTCCCCCACACTTGAACTTTTGGGTAAAATTCAAGTGTGCAAGGTCGTGGCCTCCTTTTGAGTATGTTCCATCACCCATGAGCATCAAAATTTTGTAGTTGATGTAGCCTCATGTTCTCAAGCATCGCATGCTTCTTCGTTCTTCTTTGTCTCCACTCCGAAATGGTTAGCAACAAGAATACCCGAAGGTGCATCCTAGCTTGATAACATGTTCTTGTTTTTATTAATGAGAAAATGAAGTTTTTTTCTTTTGTAAAGAACAATTTTATTGATAGAGCGGGTTATCTCGAAAGTGCTTTGTTTAAAGACTAAAGCTCGTCCTTGGGAAACCTTTTTGAAAATGAAACCAATGTTAGTGAAGTGGTTTCCCCTCCAACACCAACCTTCAAGGGTTAATCTCGCAAAACTCAAGCCAAGGCACCACGAAATCTACAAAATTTGTGATAGACAAAAGTATCTACAACAACCCTTTCAAAGCCTTTGTGAGCCGAGAGCGAGAAGGGGTTGTAGACCATGGTAAAGATGGTGAGTTATGGATCGACTTAGGAGAGTTTTCATATGAGCATGGATTGGATGGGACATTTAGAATGTAACTTCCATGTTCATCGATGAAATCTCGCATTTCTGGGGAGCACTTTCTTTTCATGATAGATCAAGTCATCCGCAAAACATGGATCAGAAATTATTATTGCGGAGAGGCGTCTCACGCTCTCTCTAGTGATTAGAAACGAATTCGATGAGACATCGTGTGTGGGCATAGAGGGAGAAGGTATAGAAATGTCTTCTATATGAATTGGTTCACCCTCTATGTGTTGTGAGTGTTCTTGATGTCTCATAAAGGGATTCGAGGTATATGATGATTCCGATCTCGAATTTCTAAAACATTCCCAAAAATCATCATCGAGAAAAGGTCATTGTCGAATCCAAAGGGCCATGCAAAAGGATGGGATTCTTCATCCCAAGAAGTGTGATTGCATGTTCCCTTAGCGGGAGGTACCTCAACAACCGAATTATGAGAAGAATTTGAAGAAATTTCAAATTCGGTTGTAGGTGCCTCCTCTCGTCGGTTGGGGCTAGACTCTATTGTTTCTACGGGAAACTCGTCATAGATACTAGTGTAAGGGGTGTTTTCAAGGATTTTCTCTAGAATGGCTTTCCCCTCACTAATGGATTTATGCATGAACGAGCCTCCCGAAGATAGGTCAATTTGGAGAGCATCTTCCTTGCTAAGACCAAGATAGAAGTGGCAAAGAATGACTTGGTCGGGCAAAGAAAGGTCTGGGCCTGTATTTAAAAGACTTAAGAACCTGGCCCAGGATGCTCCTAGAGTCTCCTTCTCTTCTGTCGAAATTTGAGAATTTCTATACGAAGGGCGGCGACTCGAGAATTAGGGAAGAAAGCAAGACAAAATTTGTCTCGGAGTTCAACCCGGTTTCCGTGAACACCTCCTACGGTATGAGCATACCATTGTTTCGCTCTACCCAAAAGGGAGAATGGCTTGATTTCCACTTGATGGTCTCTTGTGTCATGCCCGGTAAAACTAGGCAAGAACACAAGTGCTCAAATTCCCGAAGGTGGCTATATGGATTTTCGTCGTCTCGCCCAGAGAAGGGTTGGTCCCGAACCATGGCTATGAAAGAGGGGCGAATTTCATAGCCATTTGTAAGTATTGGATGAGATGATGGTGGAGGCTCCAACGAATCGCCCTTTGGAGCCGAGAATTTATAAATAGGCGTTGAGTCCATGTGGAATGGGTGGTGGTGATGGTGAGGTGCATAAAAGGGTAACAAAAATTAAAAGGATACACGGACGACTTGGTTCGATCATCGAACGACTACCATTCCCCAAAGAACGGCGCCTTTAAAGCTTGTTGGTATATCTTAGCTTTAGCGTAAAAGTCCGCAAGTGCACGGAAGTACCGTTGTAGCTTTCACCCGGAAGTATTCGTGGTATCGATTTCCACGGGGAACGAGAAGTGAACTAGAGAAGAATCAAGATCGCCCAAGGTAAGGTAGAAAGAATGTTTTTGGTAGGAAGAAGGGGGTTTGCTAAGGTTTTCCCGAGTTTACTAAATACCAAGGTTCAGGCTTACTAGACTTTACTTGCTTCGGAGCAACGACCTTTCCGATTCTCGAAAAGACTGGGAAAAAGGTAATCGGGGAATGCCGCCTAAAGCTCTACGAAAACACCAACCTAGCACGTGGTGGAATACGAAGGCACGGTCGGGGCTGTCACCTCGGGGCTACCACAACTATCCGTAAGGTTAAGCGCAATCTCGGGTAAACCCTAGCCTAGACACCGCGTCTATGCTAGCGATCACGAAACTAGTTCCGTACGAAAACTAGAACCTTCGGTAGAACGGAGATCCAGCAAGTAAATAAAGTAAGGACTAAATTTAGTCAAATAATAAACTCGGAATTACCACTAGTTAACCTGGATTAACTCGAGGAGAGTCGGCTCCGTAGAGGTACAAGAGTTGGGGGCGAAACCGACGAACTCGGGACAAACTCCGGCGAACTCAGCTACTCCTCTGCTCTCTCCCTCTCACTTTCTTCCTCTTTTCTAGATATACAACTAGGTGGAGAGCACCTAGAGGGACACTACAACAATATATATGATATGAAGATGAAGCTTTATTGTGTAGAATGTGTATTACAAAGGAGGGATGGCCTCTATTTATAGGAGAGGGAGGTAGAGGCAATCCCTATACAAGGAAACTTTTCCCGCGGGCCTCTATCGCATGCAACCGACCTGGTATGACGGTAGCAAAGTTTCCATGTAAGCCGTCGAAACCCGAGCAAAACCGCCACTAAGGCGGTGAACCGGAGGTGAACCGCTCGTTCTAGTGCGCCGGCAAAGCAATTCTGGAAGGAAAATCTGGGTCCACCGACAACCGGCCGAACCGCGAGGGCTGGACCGCGCCGGGCCGGCTGAATCGGCAACCGCCTGGCGGCGCCCGTGAGGTGCCGCCACGTGTCCCGCCGGGCCGGTGAACCCCGCCTCGCGGCGCTTCCTCGCCTCGCGTGCGCGTGCCTCTCCCGCCGCCACGTGTCGCCGCGTGGTTCGCCAGTTCAAATTTTGAATTGGCCGCGCTGCGCCGTCCGTCCGCTCCTCGCACGTGAGTGCCATGGGCTCGCCACGTGTCGCCACCGCGTTGGCGTGCATTGTACTATTTCGACACATGGACCCACTTTGCATGGCAATTTTATTTACGTGATATATTCTCATTCCGAAGTCCAAATATAGCAAATGATATATCCATTTCGACCCGGTAGCGACGAGCTCTATGTAATGGTATGCTCCATTTTATCATTTGAGATACTTTATTTTGATGATAAATTGAGATTTCTGTAAAATATTTGGAGACACCAAAACTCATGGAACTCGTTATATAAATAATATTATGTTGTAATATAACATGAAATGTTGTCATTTAAGTTCACTTTGGCGGTCAAAATATATGCCATAAGGACTGTCAACAATGGGCGATCCCAACGTCCTCTTTTTCCAAGAGTCGAAGTTCATGATCTTCCGCTAGGATTTAAGGTGTGGACGCTATTCCGTAGCTAGGGCGTCGCGTGGTTCCACCCTTGGAATTTGACCTCCGTTCTGGTGGTCGGGGTTGCCTTCTTTTTTTGGTCGACTTCTTTTCGTGAAGCGCCAATTCGGGCTATTTGTTCATCTCCCTTGGGAGGCACGCAGCTTTACTCTAGGCGACTTGTTTTGGTTGAAGTGCTTGGTAGCCGCGTATTTGGTGACCTTTCCCTTGTTGGTTGGTCCAGAGTTCTTCTCAGGCTTGGTCTTCTTCTTCTTGAAGTGTTAGAGAGTTGTTTTTGCGTTCTGCTTCTTCTCTGTTGTCTTGAGTTCCTCGATTATGGATAGAACCTTCGAGTTGGCTTATGTGCCAAGAGAGTTTCGATTTCTTCTCCTTGCAAGGTCATCGGTTTCGAGGTTCCCGGTCCCATTACTCTTTTGACGATGTATGGTCCTTCCCATGGGGCCGAGCAATTTGTGCTTGCCTTCCATCTTTTGATTTCTCTTGAGTACTTGATCTCCTGGGTTGAGTTTTCTTGGACGTGTGCTCTTGTCGTAGTGCCTTCTTAGTCCTTGCAGATATCATGCGTTCCGGAGGATGGCATTCGATCTGACTTCTTCTACACAGTCGATTTCTAGTCTTCTTGTCTGTTCTCCTTCTCCTTCTTCAAATTGCTCGATCCTTGGAGAGCTCCATATGAGGTCTGCCGGTAGAACGGCTTCTGATCCATATGTTAGGAAGAAGGGTGAGTAGCCTGTTGCTCTGTTGATTTGAGTTCTTAGGCCCCAGACGACTTTTGGAAGTTCTTCAATCCATTTGGCTCCATAGTCTTTGAGTTCTTCATATAGTCTAGGCTTGGTCCGGCAAGTATGAGTCCATTTTGCTCTTTTCGACTTGTCCGTTAGCTCGAGGATGTGCCCGCAGGCATAGTCTATCCGTATGCCACAATCTTGTGCCCAATCTTCGAATTCTGCCGCTGTGAACGGTGATCCGAGGTCAGTGATGATCCTGTTGGGTATCCCAAATCTGTGCATAATATCTTGGATGAACTCGACTGCCTTGGTGGAGCTGAAGGTGATCAATGGCTTGTATTCTATCCATTTGGTGAATTTGTCGATGGCGACGAAGATATATTCGTATCCTCCCTTGGCTCTTTTAAGTGGTCCGACTTGATCCGGGCCCCAAAGACGAAAAAGGCCATGATGGTGGTATGCAGATTAAGTTGTGAGCCGGCACATGCGCTTGTCTTGCAAACATCCGCATCCTTTGCATCTTCGACGAGTTCTTCTCAAGCGTCTTTGAAAGTTTGTTGGCGGTAGTATCCGGCTCGAATGCTTTTCCCACGAGGGTTCTTTGTGTGGTTTCCACAAAGCATCGAGTGGATTTCTTGTAGGATGTCCTTTCCTTCTTGAGCTTATGCATTTGAGTAGTACTCCTGATGATGCTGCTCTCTTGTAGAGCTTGTCTCCGATGAGCACGTAGTTCTTGCTTCTTCTCAAGATCCTTGTTGCTTCAGCTTTGTCATCGGGTAGTGTCTTGTTCCTAATGAAGTTTATGATGTCTTCGATCCAGGGAGTTGTTCTGCGACCTAGAGAGATTATCATTACTCCGTTTAGGGCTGATTGCTCCATGCTGTCTTCTTCTGGGTTCTCCTTGATGGATGGTTTCAAGAGCTCTTCGACGGATACTCCGGTGGGACTTGTGCTCTATCGGATCGAGTTTGGCTAGCATCGTCTGGCGCCACGTTCGCATCCCCGAGCACGTGTAGGGATTTCTAGGCCTTGGAAGTTCTTTTCCGCCTTGCGTGCCACAAGCAATAGAGGCCCATGTTGTCCTTTGTGCAGTCCCAATCTTTGTTGACTTGATTGATGACAACAACGGAGTCACCATATACTTGTAGTCTCTTAATTCCCAGAGTTCTTGCTATCTTGAGGCCGTGGATGAGTGCTTCATATTCTGCCTCATTGTTTGTAGCTTGCCACATGATTTGCAGCACATACTTGAGTTGTCTTCCTTCTGGAGATATGAATAAAATCCCGGCTCCTGCTCTCCCTAGCTTCAACGATCCATCGAAGTACATGTTCCAATGCTTCTTGATGTCGTCGGATATGGGTTGTTGGAGCTCTGTCCATTCCGCTATGAAATATGGAAGTGCCTGGGATTTGATTGCTCTTCTTGGGGTGAACTCTAGATTCAATGCTCCGAGTTCTACTGCCCATTTTGATATGCGGCCTGTTGAATCTCTGTTCCTCGGGGATATCACCCAGTGGTGAGTCGGGTCACCACTTTGCGGATCTTTGTGGCTGTCAAAGTAGTGTCGTAGCTTCCTTGATGTGATCAGTTTGGAATAGAGTAGTTTTTGTACGTGAGGGTATCGAGCCTTAGACTCGGATAGAACCTCGCTCACGTAGTAAACTGGCCTCTGAACTTTGCTGAGTTGCCCGAGCTCTTCTCTTTCCACGATGATTGCTGAACTGACCACTGTATTTGTTGCTGCTATGTAGAGCAGGAGTTCTTCTTGATCCTTTGGAGGTGTTAGGACTGGAGCTGATGTTAGGTATTGTTTGAGTTCTTCAAATGCCTTGTCCGCATCATCTGTCCATTTGAACTCCCCTTGGTTTTGATGAGTTTGAAGAAGGGTAGCCCTTTCTCTCCAAGCTTGGATATGAATCGTTGAGTGCCGCCATGCACCCCGTGAGCTTCTCGGACGCCCTTGACGCTTCGGGGTTGTGTCATCTTAGTGATTGCTTTGATTTGCTTGGTGCTGGCTTCAATGCCTCTCGTTGTTTGACCAAGAAACCCCCAGTAGCTGTCCCGATGGTACTCCAAAGACGCATTTGGTTGGGTTGAGCTTCCATTTCCATTTGTTGAGGTTCTTGAAAGTCTCTTCCGGATCTTGAATCGAAGTTTACGGTTCTCTTGTTTTCACCACTACGTCGTCTATGTATGCTTCGCATTTTGCCAATCTGCTCTCCCAAACAAGTCTCAGTACGCTCTTTGATACGTTGCTCCGGCGTTCTTCAATCCGAAGGACATTGTTTTTGTAGCAAAGAGGGGCACCGAAGGGGGTGATAAAAGAGGTCTTGCTCGATCTTCTTTCTTTCTTACTTAATGGGGGTGGTATCCTCGAGTAGCAATCCAAGAATGATAGTAGAGTCGATCCCGCTGTGGAGTCCACTATTTGGTCAATCCTTGGTAGCCCGAAGGGATCTTTTGGGCAATGCTTGTTCAGTGCAGGTAGTCCACACACATGCGCCAAACGAGGTATTCTTCTTCTTGAACGTAACGGGTTGGCGAGCGGTCGGGATGTAGGATTTTCTCGATGAACCCCGCCGCGTAGTAGTTTCACAATCTCCTTCTTGATGGCTTCTTTCTTTTCTCGGTGAGAACCTCCTTAGTCTTTGCTTGATGGGTTTGGATCCCATATTGATGTCGATTCTGTGCTCAGCCAGCTCCCTTGGGACACCGGGCATGTCTGCCGGTTTCCAGGCGAATATATCTCTGTGTTGCCTTAGGAAGCTGGTGAGCGCGAGTTCCTATTTTGGAGATAGGTGGGCGCTGATGATCGCCGTCTTGGATGGATCACCCGTCTGTAGGTCTATGTGCTTGACGTCGGCTTCCTCTGGTGGAATCAGAATTGCTTGCTTCTTGGCTGATATCTCGAGTTCTTCTAGATTTGTCTCTTCTGCCATCTGGTCGAGTTCCTTTTTCTCTAAGAGCTCCCCTGTCTTGTTTGCAATCTCCACGGCTTGTACATCACACTCGAAAGCTTTCTTGAGATCTCCTTTGATGGAAAGAACCCCAAATGGTGCTGGCATCTTTAGTAGAAGATACAGGTAGTGTGGAATAGCCATGAATTTTGTGATAGCAGGCCTTCCCATGATGGCGTGATATGGTGACTCGAGATCTGCCACTTCAAACTTGATGTACTCTGTCCGGTAGTTGGATGGAGATCCAAATGTAACTGGCAAGGTGACTTGTCCAATTGGTATGGCTGCTCTTCCAGGTACTATCCCATAAAAAGGAGTGTTGGATGGAGCGATCAATCCGGAGAGGTCTAGTCCCATCTTGTTCGTGTGTTTTCGAGAAAATGATGTTTAGTCTCGCTCCTCAGGTCGATCAACACCTTGGTAACGATTACTCCAGCTATCGTGGGTTCTAGTACCAAGGGATACAGGCGGCGTTGCCCACACTTGTCCATTGATCCTCCCCGGTGAATTGAATCGGGCTTTGCGGGACGGTTGAGATAGCGCGGCATTGCGCGGGCTCTGCTTTGCCATGATTGATCGGAGTGCTAGCTTATCTTGTCTCTTGCTCTTTGATCCGGGTACTCGGAGAATATGACGTTTAGAGATCTTGTTGCTTTCTCGAAATCTCCGTCTTTGGCTCTTCACCGGCTCCTTCTCTGTTTTCTTGATTGTCCCCTTACGGCGAGTTGTTTCCTCCCTTGTACTTCTCCTGGAATGTGGAGCGACTTCAGGCGTGTCTTGAGCTCGTGGGTGATAGATGCAAGGTAGGTCTTCTAGCTTGATATTGCTTCATTTCTGTCGCCGTTGTTGTTGTTGTTAAACCTTTGTTTGTAGGGCTTCTTTGACTTTTACGCCATTGCGACGGTGTTGTCGGGTCCCCGCTTCTTTTCTTTGTTGAGAGTTGTTACGCTCCTTAGCCGGGCCTTACGGTTCTTTGGCTCTGGAAAGCGATCTCGGGTTCTTTCTTCGGCTCCGATCATCTTCTCAACGATAGCTTGAACTGCTCATTTGTCCTCGGGTTGTCTTTGTAGAAATCCGAGAACTGCCATATTGAGAAAATTCCATTGTCGAAGGCGTCTATCACTTCCCTCTCGGTGATATCATGCACTTGGGATCTCATCTCTCCAAATCTTGGTAGTAATCTCTCAAGGACTCTCTCGGCTTCGCTTGAGGCTCTTTAGCTCTGCACGAGTAATAGGATGGGTAATGATTCTGCTTGAAGATTCTTTGCGAGAATGCTTTACGCAAGTCCTCCCGATATCGATTGAGCCCTCTTCGATCTTGTCGAACCATTGGGCGGTAGAGCCTCTAGGGCCATGGGAAAGAAGACAGCCTTTGCGTCATCATCTCCTCCCCAGCTCAATGGATTGTGAGTAGACTCGACGAGCCATTGTGCGGGCTCTGTTTTTCCCATCATATTTTGAGTGGTTTGAAGGTTTGAACTTTGGGGGTAGCTTGACCTCTTGCAATCTTTCTGCGAAGCAAGGAAATCTATCGTACCTTCCCGTTGTTCTTTCTTCAAGTCTTCCTGAGGTTCTTCCTCCTCTTGGATGAGTTCCAAGTAGGTTGATATGTTGACTCTGCGACTTCTTCTTGTTGGCTAGGTCTTGGAGCGGGGCTCTCCTCGGGGGTCTCTGCGTGCTGTCTACCATCCCTCGGGGTGGCTGGAGTTATTGGAACCCTCGGCCTGCCTAGCCTTTCAAGACGTTGGACCCGGCTTCTAGGTGCATGGGAGCTGTTTGCCCTTGGCGTGGCGTTCTAGGATCTCTTTCACGGGTAGCCTTTTGCAAGGCTTCCTTGATGAGCCTCTCCTCGTCGTTTAGATCTGCAGCAGTCCTCAGGCGGTCGATCAACCCTTGTAGCCTTTCTCGAGTTACTCGCTGGTTGTCCTCAGCTTCTCTTTCGGACTTCAGTCTCTCGTACTCGTGTAGATCGGCTTGATATTTGTTCATGGCTTGTGCGTATATTTGCCGCGATTCGGCGTCCTCCCTTCAGCTTATTCCTTTTCAGCCTTTCTTGGCGTTGGTGTTCTCCTTCGTCTTCAAGGGTTCTTTCGTCCGTCGAGATGTTGGACGGGCCTTCGTTAGTGGACCTGATGTCGGGGCATCCGGGCCGGTTAAGCGGGCGCGAGCATTTGCCACCATAAAGATTTCCTTAGCAGGCGTAGCCTTGGGCGCCACTCCTTCCGTCCAGGGTAGAACTTGCGATGTTGGTCTTTCCGATCACCGCCGTTGCGACGATTGGCTCCGTCGAGGGTTCTTGGCGATGGATGATGCATTCCTCCGGGGTTCTTGTCAAGATGAGCCCTCTTTGCGCGCTCTCCAAAGGAATCTCCGTCCTCTCTTCAGTTGTCTTGGGCTCCTTGAATACGCGAATGCCGAGTTGCGTAGTCCTGTAGGGAACTGAAAAAGGTAACGGACTAGTGTCGGGGGTTATTTCAGTCGCCTTCTTTCTCCGAGTCGAGATAGCTTTGGTCGAAAAAAGTTTTTCGAGTTGGAGTAGTTTCCCTTATCTAAGTCGGGGTAGGGTTTGTGCTTCAGTCGCTCTTTGAGTCCGCGCTTGAGCCCCTGGTTGTCCACCTTCTCCGGCGGTTTCGGGTTTGGGTCCTTCAGCGTGAGACTCAGGGGCAGGCTTCGAACTTGTTCTCCGTCTTCAAGGCGGTTTCGGTAGCGTCGATTCTCGGAGCTTCTGAGGTTCCAGCGTTCTTTGGTTTTGGGTTCCTCGATGATGCAATGCTCGAGTCTTGCCGTCGTCGTCGATCTCGCAAGCCCATGTTCGAAGATGATCCTCCCTCCTCCCGGTGAACTCATGATGTCATGGTCCGCTGGACTCTCCTGCGAAAAAAAATTCGACGAGAGCCCCTACCTAGCGCGCCGGTTGGGCCGATGTTTTCGACGGTGAGCCCGCCACGGGTGAACCCGGCAGTTTGTTCGGGCCTCGATAAACCTGGAGCCCGTGGTTTGTTCTTGCGGTGACATTGAGAGCAGTGGTTTTCATATCGGTTCGGGCCCTCGATCAAGGATCGAGTAAAAGACCTTTACGCCTAGTCGGTGTGAGCCTGTTTTTTGATTGATGGGGTTAGCCGAGAATCGGCCGCGGAAGCTTACAAAGACTTGGTCGTGGCCAAGCTTGTGTTCTGCACGCGCGCTATGCGTTCGTGCTCTCCTTCTACGAGGTGTTCCTTGGCCGCCTTTATAGTCTAAGGAGCCAAGGAACACGCCGCGATCCTAGCCTGGATCACAGAGAGAGGGTCGTCCGTAGAGGAACCGAACACCCAAACTCTAAACAAGGTAACCCGACTAGTGTTCTATCCTAATTACAACGAAGTCACCGTAGCTATGCTTCTATTGCCTTCGGGGAGTTGTTTGTGGCGCGAGGCTAGGATAGAACCCCGCGAATAACTCGGTAGAGTTCTTTTGGTGATCTGTATACACATTGATATTTCATCCGCAAGCGCACGGATCTATCATTGTAGCATTTCACCTGGAAGTATTCAGGGTATCGTTATTTATATTTTCCCAAAGGAAGGCTTGTGTATAAGAAGCTAGCATGGCATCTGTATGATGGAATGTGTGCACGCTAAGTCCAACTTGATCATAACGAGGGGGTAAGCAATACGGTTTATAGATAGTGTGACACACACATTGGAATCCACCATGAAAGGATAAAGAAAATAGATAAAGAATAAATGAATGTCCTATGGAGTACTCTAATGTATTCTAGTCATGGTCATACAAATGAAGAGTTAGGATCATATGCTAACACGATATAAGCATGGTTATGTCTAGGATATTGGGGAGACTCCCGGTGCCATCGGCCCAATGGGAAGCATTTACGAACTCCTACATTACATACGAATGAGGAGGGATTACAAGGGACGGACAGGGCTGTCACGACCCTGCCGCCTACCCTCACAACCGTGGTATGCTCTCATATCCGAAGGTGTCGTAATACCCGAGCACCATGCCCGCGTACTAGAGCACTACTCTTGTTCCCCGGGATCCCCACCCTACGGATGGACGGACTAAGACAAGAGCAAACCCGAAAAGAACGACGAACCGTTATTCCATCTATAATCATGTTATGCATACGATGGTCGATGAAGAAACGAATATGAACATGTCAAGATTATGATATGCAAACTATATGCTAGTTCATATATCAACACTATAACATGAACAAGACTATACTCTAATTCATAAGTTAGACCATGATCATAGAAATAGAACTTGCAAATAGGAGAAAGTTCCATGGAAGATATATATTACCAAAGCTCACTTTCTTCTAGATTACAAGCTCCTCCTTGTAGCTCTTCTACTCCAATGCTAACCAAAGAAGAAGAAGAAGAAGAAATGGTGGTGGAGAGTGAGGTGGTGCTGGTGTGGTGACTCAAGTGGTGTGTGTGGAAGAAGGAGGGAGAGGGAGCTACTTATACACATGGGGGAGAGGAGCTAAAAGACCTAATTACCCCTAAACCGACCTTGCCCGGCGCGTCTAGGTATCGTTGAATCGACCGCAAAGCACAAAGACCGCCCTCCACACGACTTAATGTGGCGACCTACCGAAGACGGGCTCGAACCGCCCCGGCCAGGTGCGGGCGCCACCTTGGGGTGCGGCCGCACCCCTTTGGGCTTCGGCCCGGCCAGTCTTCGTGGGTCGTCATCTTACGATACGAAAAGTGTGTGGGCGATGTTGGCTTGGCCCAGATTCGCCGTTTCGGTCCAATTCCACCCCGGGCTTGTGATCTTCAAATGCGCTTTCAGTGGTCGCCTTTTGGTCGTATCTCCAAAAATTTTCAAAATTTTGCTTTTTTTTTATATATATACTAAAATTTTTTTGAAAATATTTACTTATAGATTTTTGTGTAGTAAATATTTTTATTTTATTTTGATAATAAAATATTTTATAAAACATTTTTGTTTTTAAATCATATACCCCATTTTTTAAAGAGCCAATTTTTGTTGGCAAAAGGGGCAGGTTGTTTATAGTCAGCCCGCTGACTTTCCCTCGACATCTTGGCGGAGAGTACCTGCTCCGGGGTCTCGAGTCGATCCTCCAACACACCACACCGGTCTTGATGATGATATCCGGGTGTGTTGTTGCTTGTACCCAATAAATGGGCACTTCACCGCCTTCTTTCTGACATGGAATATGATGAAGCCCTTCCCATGCAGATGTCAGCTTTGGCCGTGTAGAGAAATGGCCTCCCCATGAGGAGAGACACATCCTCTTTTGGGCCCATGTCTAGGACCACGAAGTCTGCGGGGATGTACTCATCCTTGATTTTGATCGGCATGTCTTCAAGAATTCCCTGCCGCGTGTTGTTTGATCTCGCCATTTGGAGGACAAAGCTTGCAGGAGCAAGTGTCCCACCATGGATTCTGTCGAAGGTGGCCTTGGACATCACGTTAATACTGGCCCCTAGATCACAGAATGCATTGGCAAAATTGTGAGGGCCGATGGCACAGCTGATGATCAGACGCCCGGGGTCTCCCTTCTTGGTAATAAACGGCGAGTCCACGGGGGATCTTTGCTAGCTCGGTGGGTTGGATCGAGCCTCGGTGATATCATGTTTGACTCGTCGCGGAATCTCGGGTTGCCCCGGGATCCTACCCGAAGTCGTTGGCGGTACTTGGGCGCAATCTAGGCCAACTGTGTTTCTATCATCTTGTTGAAGCTCAATTGATTCTTCACAGCCGATGTCAACCCTTCCAGCTTGTTATTCACTCCTTCTAAGATTTTATCTTGATGGCTCATCTCTTTGGTGAGATTTTCGTTGATCTTGGCTTGGCCCAACACCAGCTCCTTGAGTGAAGGTTGACCGTAAAATTTGTAATTGGGATTATAGCCCCGGTTACCTTGGAATGGTGGGACGGACTGGTTGTTCCGAGCTTTTGCCGAGGTTGGTGATACCCGTTGTTGTTTATGAATCTTTGCTTCCTCATGGGTCTTGGGGCAAAGTTATCCCCCGAGTGGTTAACTTCACCACAGGTCTCACACGTCATGTGTGAGTGCGTGGCGTAAAGCTGGGCGCTGGCTGAGTATTTGAGTCTATGCTGCGCTCGTCTAGCTTCTTCAGCAATAGATCCAATTTTGCGGCAAGCATATCCGCCTCCTTCACGGGATGCATGCCTTTTTGTGTTTTGGTTTGGGGTTACGTCCTCCCCCGACTACGGTTTTGCTACCATCTTGTCAATCAATTTGTTGCCTCATCAATGGTGAGTGACAAGAATGCACCACCAGCAGCGGCGTCTAGGTGCCCCTTTGATATGGCTGTGAGACCATTGTAGAAGTTCCGGAGCACCGACCAATTTTCCATTCCGTGGTGTGGGCATGCTTGAATATATTCTGCAGCCTTTCCCACACCTCGGGATGGGTTCCATTGAATTCGCTAGAAATTGGCGATCCTTCCCCTCGGGGCATTGGTTTTGCCCATGGGGAAGAACTTAGCCAGAACGCCGTGGAGCATTTCGCCCACGTATTGATCCGCTTCCTTGTCCTTGTAGAACCATCATTTTGCTTTCCCCACAAGGAAAAAAAGGAAACAGACGGAACTGATAACGTCGGGCCCGACGCCCTTGATAATGATAGTGTCGCATACGGCTCAAGGAAGTGTTGGAGATGTGCGTTGGCATCCTCGCTTAGGCAGTCCACGAAGGACCGGCTCGGCACCATGGTGATCGCCCAAAGGCGCGACTCGAAGTTCTTGTCCGCCACGTTAACCACCGCCTAGTGGGCACGTTGGCGACAGGGGGAACGGAGAAATCACGGCAACTTTTGAGCCAAAGCTTGCGGTTCGGTTGGTGCGGGGGTGTCGGTCTCAACAATCGAGGTTCGGCTGAAGAAGAAGAGGTAACGAGACTTTGTTCTTCCTTAGGAGTGCCTCGGGATTCTCGATGAAGTTTGTCGGCGAGTTGGAAAGCGACATACACTATCATGTTTTCATCCACAACAGGACAAAACATAAAAGATTAGCTTTGTATGAGCAAGTGGCTACCACGCATACACATTTCATATTCATAGCCCGACTAGTGATTTCTTATAACAATGCCTTCCCGACAACGGCGCCGAAATGCTTGTTGGCGTTTCTTAGCGCAATCACTAGAAAGCGAGGTTTAGAACCCATCCCTAATGACGACGCTAGGAAAAGCGTGCGCCGATATCACTAAGTGGAACCACGATTGTCGGTGATAACGCACTTTCAATCAACGGTGATAGATCTTGCCATAGTTGATATTTCATCCATGTCGCACGCGAGTCTATCATTGTAGCATTTCACCGAAAGTATTGAGGGTATCGTTATTTTATATTTTCCCAAATGAAGGCTTGTGTATAAGATGCTAGCATGGCATCCGTATGATGGAATGTGTGCACGCTAAGTCCAACTTGATCATAATAGGGGTAAGCAATACGGTTTATAGATAGTGTGACACACACATTGGAATCCACCGAAAGGATAAAGAAAATAGATAAAGAATAAATGAATGTCCTATGGAGTACTCTAATGTATTCTAGTCATGGTCACACAAATGAATAGTTAGGATCATATGCTAACACGATGTAAGCATGGTTATGTCTAGGATAATAGGGAGACTCCCCGGTGCCATCCAGCCCAATGGGAAGCATTTACAAACTCCCACATTACATACGAACAAGGAGGGATTACAAGGGACGGACAGGGCTGTCACGACCCTGCCGCCTACCGTCACGACCGTGGTATGCTCTCATATCCAAAGGTGTCGTAATACCCGGGCACCATGCCCGCGTAGTAGAGCACTACTCTTGTCCCCCCGGGATCCCCACCCTACGGATGGACGGACTAAGACAAGAGCAAACTTGAAAGAACGAGGAACCGTTATCCCATCTATAATCATGTTATGCATACGATGATCGATGAAGAATGAATATGAACATGTCAAGATTATGATATGCAAACTATATGCTAGTTCATATATCAACACTATAACATGAACAAGACTATACTCTAATTCATAAGTTAGACCATGATCATAGAAATAGAACATGCAAATAGGAGAAAGATCCATGGAAGATATATAATACCAAAGCTCACTTTCTTCTAGATTACAAGCTCCTCCTTCTAGCTAAAAGACCAAATTACCCTAAAACCGACCTTGCCGGTAGCGTCAGTGCACGTTGAATCGGCCACCAAAGCACCGCACCGCACTCCACACGACTTAATGTGCCGACCTGCCAAAGACGGGCTCGAACCGCCCCCGCCGGTGTGGGCGCACCTTGGGCCGCCGCACCCTTTGGGCTCGGCCGGCCCGGCCCGGTGCCCGTGGGTTAATCATCTTCTGATCTCGAAAAGTGTGTGTGGCGATGTTGGCTTGCCCCATTCGTCATTTCGGTCCAATTCCACCCCGGGCTTGTGATCTTCTCGAAATGTGCTTTCGAGTGGTCGCGCCTTTTGGTCATATTTCCACTGTATTTATTATAAATACGCAAAATACATTTTGAACACTACAAGTGGAAATATGTTAGTAATAAATGTATATGAGTATAAAAGGTATAGTTTCACTCCCTTTATGGTAGTAAGTTGACGGAAAAAATATGTCGTTGGTGACCGTCAACAATGATCGACGAAGAACGAATATGAACATTGTTAAGATTATGATATGATGACTATATGCTAGTTCATATATCAAGATTATAACATGAACAATACTATGCTCTAATTCATAAGTTAGACCATGAACTAAATAGGACTTGCAAGTAGAAGAATACTCCATAAGAGATATATTACCGAAAGGCACTTTCTTCTAGGCGACAAGCCCTCCTTGTAGCTCTTCTCTACTCCAAGCTTCTAGACAAATGAAGAAGAAGAAGAAGAAGAAGTGAGGTGGTAGTGAGGTGTGGTGCTGTTGGTTGGACTCCTTGTGGTGTGTGTGTGGAGAGAGGGGGTACTTATACTTGGAGTAGGGGGACCTAGGGTGCTAAATTACACCCAAACCGACCATGTCGGGCGTCAGTGCAATGAATCGGACCACGCTCCCCACACCGCCCTCTAGGCGATTGAATGTACCGCCACGTCAAAAGGTCATCTCGAACCGCCCTTGCCGGAGGTGCGGGCGCACCGAGGGGTGCTTGCGCGCACCACTCTGGGCTTCGGCTTTCGGGCGGGCCTCGGGGTCGGGCTGGCGTGTTGCGTCATAAAAAGTTGTGGAGCATGGTGTCCGGCCCGGTTCGACATGTGGGTCCGGTTTATCCCTTGGGCTTTGTTGGTGGTAACCAACTACATATTTTTAGCGTCAATATTCTACCAAAAAGGGAGTAAAAATAATCTTTACCATGCTCATATACATTTATCACTAATAAAATTCCACCTGTAGTGTCTAGTATTTTATTTTGCGGGTTTATATTAGAAGCAAGTGGAAGCTGGCAAAAAATATGCCATCGGGGAAAGCGCATTATTGCAAAACACAAGCCCGGGAGCAAATCGACCCAAAACATCAAAATTGGGCGAGCAAAGCCCGGCCCACAACTTTTCAAGACGAAGGGCGCCTTGACCCACGAGACTTCGGGCGAGGCCGAGCCTGGGGGGCCGCGCGCACCCCAAAGGTGCGACCGCACCCTCCCACGAGGCGGTTTTCGGCCCGACCTTGAGGGAGGCGGTTCATTAACCTGCCTTACGGGGGTTACCGGCGTGGGATGGTCGGTTTGGTCTAATTAGGAAGGCGCACAAGGTCGGTTTTGGTATAATTTAGCATAGGCCCCTCCTCCAAGTGTATAAGTAGTCCCCCTCTCTTCCTCTCTCAACACACACCACTTGGAGTCCAGCAACCAGCATTCTTCCTCTCTCTACCACCTCTACCTCTCTCTCTTCTTCTACTTCTTCTTCTTCTTCTTAGTTCTTGGTTAGCACTTGGAGTAGAAGAGCTACAAGGAGGGCTTGTCTCCTAGAAGAAAGTGCCTTGGTAATATATCTTCTCTATGGAGCATTCTTCTATTTGCAAGTCTTATATCTATGTTCTTGGCCTAACTTATGAACTAGAGTATAGTTTTGTTCATGTTCTTGTGTTGGTATATGAACTAGCATATAGTTTACATATCATAATCTTGACATGTTCATATCAGTTCATCATCGATCATCATATGCCTAACTTGATTAGAGGTGGGATATCGGTTCGTTATTTCTTTGGGTTTTGCTCTTGTTCTAGTCCGTCCATTCGATGAGTGGGGATCACGGGGGACAAGAGTAGTGCTCGATATCTTGGGCATGGTGTCCGGGTATTACGACACTGCGAATATGAGAGCATGCCACGGTTGAGGGGGTAGGTGGTCGGGTCGTGACAAGCCTTGACCGTCCCTTGTAATCCCCCACGTTCGTATGTGATGTAGGAGTTCGTAAATGCCTTGGTGGGAAGCAGACTTCCTGGTGGGGTCTACTCGGTATCCTAGACTTAACCATGCTTAAATCATGTTTGCATATGATCCTAACTATTCATTTGTATGGCCATGACTAGATACATTAAGATTACTCCATTAGGTTATATTCATTTATTCTTTATCTATTTTCTTTATCCTTTCTTTGGTGGATTCTTAAGTATGTGTCACACTATCTATAAACCGTTATTGCTTACCCCTGTTATGGACAAATTGGTCTAAGCAAACACATGTTCCTCTATTCGGATGCCATGCTAGCTTAATAAACACATGCCTTCCTTTGGGAAAATATAAATAACGATACCCTAAATACTTAGGGTGAAATGCTACAATGATAGATCCGTGCATTTTTGCGGATGAAATATCTAAGATGGCAAGATCTATCCCGTTGACGTTCCCGTTCAGATCACCGACATGGTGGTTTCACTTGGGGATGTCAGCGGAGCATTTCGGCGCCGTTGTCGGGATGGGTTTTTAACTTTGTCTCTAGTGATTGGCGCTAAGAAACGCCTTGAGCTTGATGTGTTCGGGTTTACGCTTTCGAGGGTTGCGCCTTTTGGTCGGATTTCCACTGTATTTATATGTTTTTACGCAAAATAGTATTCGGGACACTACAAGTGGAAATATGTGAGTAATATATGTATATGAGTATAGAAAGGTATAGTTTCACCCCTATTATGGTAGAATGTTGTGGTAAAAATTGTGGATTGCGGATTTGTCAACACTTCATCGAATTGTCGAAGAACATGGTCCAACATTCGATGCGGAGGCGCCATTCAACGATGAAGTCGGCGAGGACTTGTGATTTGATCGCCTTCTAGGGCGCGAAGTAGATGGTCTCCCCATGAGCTCTATAGACCACTTGGCTACCCTCCCGGGGCCTCGGGTTATGTAGTATCTCCCCAGGGGAAGATGACATGATGGTAACCGGGTGGCCGTCGAAGTAGTGCCGTAATTTCAGCAGGGACGAGGACCGCGGCGTAATTTGAGGGTAAGCGTATCTTAGTCTCGAAAAGGACTTGATGAAGTAGACCGGCCTTTCTATGGGCAAGGCGTGGCCCTCTTCCTTCCTTTCCACAACCACCGCAGTGCTAACGACTTGAGTGGTGGCGGCCACATAGATCAGCGGGGGATCCTTTTTCCGTCGGCGAGGCGAGGATCGGGTCTTTGGTGGCGGTGCCTTGAGGCCATTGGTATTTGTCGGCCTTGGCGTCAGGGTGAAGTGTTTGGTCTTTTTGAGGGGCGGTAAGGAGGATCCCTTTTCGTAGAAGGCGGGGAAATAAAGGCGACTTAGGGCTGCGAGGCACCCCATGACCTTTTGAACTCCTTTGATGTCTTGAATGGCCCCATGTTGGTGGCGGCGGAGATTTTTTACGGATTCTCCTCGATATCACGTTTTGAAGCGATGAAACCCAACGGCATCCCTTGTGGGACTCCGAATACACACTTTTCAGGGTTGAGCTTTAACCCGTTAGCGCGAAGGCAGTCGAAGGCGACGGTCAGGTCATCGACAAGGTCGCATATCTGTTTGGTTTTTACGACGATGTCACCGGCGTAGGCTTCTCTGATTTGGCGATATGATCACCAAACACATCTTTGCATGCACCGGCGTAATGCGTAGCGCCCGCATTCTAGAGTCAAGCGACATGGTCGTATAGTAGTACATCCGAAGGGGCTAATGAAGGGCGTCGCCCGGTGGTCTAACTCCTTCATCTTGATCTGGTAGTACCCAGAGTTGGCATTGAGGAACGAAAGGGTCTCCAACCCTGTGGTGGAGTCCACAATCTGGTCGATCTGAGGCAAGGGGTAGGGAACCCGGACATGCTTTATTTAAGCCCGTGTAGTCTACACATATTCTCCACCTCCCTTTTTTTTTTCTTAACTAAGGCGGGGGTTGCCTAACCATTCGAGGTGGAAGACCTCCTTGATGAATCGGCCTCTAGGAGCTTTGCGTACCTCTTCCCGATGATCTTGCACTTCATTTCGTCTAATCGGCGAGGCGGTTGGCCGGTTTCGATCCGGCTTGATGTCGGGGAGTGCTCGGCGACATCCCTCGGTATGCCCGGACATGTCAGGGGCTCCATGAACATGCGTGTTCGCGGAGAAAGTCGGCGAAACCTTTGCTATTTTGGATCGAGCTCGGCGATGGTCGACATCTTGCCGTCGAGGCGTTGGGGTCGGCCGGGACTTGCTTGGTCTCTTCCACGGACGGCTCGAAGCTCCGGCGTGGCGCTTGGTCGGGGACCTCCTCAGGAGGTGATCGAGGTCGACGCCAAGGCTTTGGACTCGAGGGCCTCGGCATACTCAATAGCCTCGACATCGGAGAGGTAGGCATCTTGATGCGGGGGACGGTGATGACCCCTTCGGTCTGGCATCTTGAGCTTGGTACATGTGGTTGGGGATGGCCATGAACTTGGCGTATCTCGGCCTTCCGAGGATGGCGTGGTAAGTCTGCGAGAAGTCCACCACCTCGGCGAGGGTCTCTTTCCTAAAATTCGAAGGGGTGCCAAAACAAACCGAAAAAGTCGACACGCCCGATAGGCCTCACTCGCTTGCCCAGTGCGTTGGCGTGGTGGGTGAGCCGCGACTTCTTGATCCCCGGGGTGGGAGGGTGTCGGCGTAGAGGATATGTTGAGGCTGCTCCCTGTTGGTATTTGATAAGCCTACAAAAATATTTATAATAATCCGCAAGCGAACGGATACTAGTGAGCATTTCACCCGGGAGAGGGTTTTAATATCGAATCCACGGGGAGGATGGTGTGAGGTAACTAAGGAATATAACTAATCCCGAGCAAAGTAATCAAGGAACGAAGAAGATAAAGAGATAAGGAGATTTCTATGGTTGTCTAATTCTTATCCTTGTAAGCAATATTCATATTGTCTTAAAGGGAAGCACCCAAAAGGAAAACATGGACAAAACATGCAATCCTTCGGCACTTACAGGCCCAACTAGTCTTATAGACGGAGGGTGGATTACAAAGGACTCAACAGATTTGTCACTCCCGCGATCTACCACACAACCCGGAATATAAGGTGTCATCACAAGCAACCCGATCTAGGCACCACGCCTAAACCAAAGCTACCCCTCTAATCTATAGGGTCCTACTGATTAAAGTACTCAAACAAGAGTTGTGAAAAGTAAGAACAATAAGAACATTCACTTACTCAAATAAGAAGTTGATCCACCATAGAAGTCACCGGGATCAAGTACCGGTGTTAATGGGACTTGATTTCGATTTTACAAGATGTAGAGGAGTCACCGGCAGTGCGGTGCTTCCTCGGCAGCTCTTCCCATCACTAACGCTTTAACTCTAGGAACAAGATTAGCTCTAGTCCCTCTCATGAGAACTATGGCTCTAATCTCTTCTTGACTCTTACTCTTGATTTAGATCTAATCTACTTCTAATTACATGTCTAATTCTACTTCACTAATCTCTAAGAGAGAGATGATCCTTACATGGGACCCCTCTACAACTGAGAGATAATGAGATAGAATGAGTTAGTAATGAATTTGGGTTTAGCCCTAGGGTCAGGGGGTCTTCTTATATAGGCCTTGGAGATGAACGATGACCATTGGATAAAACCGACCTTCAATCTTGGTGTAGATACAACCTCAAAGTCGGTTACAAACCGACATAAAAAACGAAGCTGATTGGCCATAATTACTTTGCACGGCGGCGGCCTAAAAAATTACTGGCGGCCGCCGGGGCATGTTCTCCTCTCGACCTCTCGTCTCTTCCGGTGTCTTCGGTATCTTCTAGAGTGTTTTAGTCCACATTTTTGGGTTGAGTTACTTCACGGTCAAGTCTTGTCATCATATGTGATGTATATTCCAGAACTTTCTCCATTCTTTTTTACGCATTTTATCATTGTTAAGTCCCTGAAAATATATAAATCACCAAAGCTCATGGAATTATGTTAGTAAAGCCCCTAGACTTATGTTGATATTCATTTTATGCCCTTATTTCATGTTTAGTTGACTAGTAATATTATGCTATAACAGGTGTCAACAAGCTCCCCCAAGCTTACCCTTTGCTAGTCCCTAGCAAAGCCAAACTTTGCAATGGATCGGGAGTTGCTACAATGCTTTCACACCTCAAAAAGTACACATGCTTTCAAACAAAATTTCTCCTCTAGATAAGAATAAATTTGCTCAACTTTCAACTTACCCATATTACCTTTAACCATGGAGCTTATAGCCGTTTCTTTTTTTGATCTTGAGCAATTGAAAGATAGAACAATCAAGTCGAGCACCATATCTCAAACTCTTTGTTCAAGCTGTCATACGGAGTTTTGCAAGTTTTTAAATAAAACTCAAAGTTCCTAGTATGACTCTCTCAAGTCTCTCATTTGTGGTATTTGTGGATCCTCACTAAGGCAACAAGGTTGTTTTACCTTTCTCTCATAATATGTGGTATTTTTAGACTAAGGCAGTAAGACACTATGCCTTCTTCTCTCTCACCCTATATCTAAGGTTTTATCTGGAGTTCTAGGTGAGAGGAAACTAATTCTACTTACTAAGCATATATTGTAAGTTCGAGCAATGGATCCAAAGTTACGAGTCACACTGATCAAGTGGTGCATGTGTATGGTAGAAAGAATATGGTAGGGAATATAGGAGGGTGTATGGAATGAATGAGGGAAAAGCTTACTTTTGCTCCTTGAGGAATCTTCTCTCTTTTAAAATTTGGAAACTTTGGGAGAACACTGGGTTGTATCTCTCTTTCTTTTCTTTTTATGGGAGGCGAGCATCAAAGTACCCATTGTTTTCAGCGGACACTTGTCCATTTTTAACTCTCCTTTATTCTTTCTTTTTTCTTAGGGACGTAGGCTCTACTGCCCCGTAGGACACTTGTCCATTTTTCATCTCCTTTTTATCTTCTCTCTCTCTCTCTCTCTCTCTCTCTCTTTTTTAAAAAATCTACAACCCAAATCTCTTTTGTAATAACTTTTGAGAGATAAATAAATGTAATGGAGCTTCTGTAAGATATTGGCTAGCAATGAATGAATGGATGAGTATAGGGAATATTTTTGGTTGCTCTCTCCCAGGATAGGAGTAGAACATTTTTGGTGGATACAGTGGATGCATAATGAGTGTATATGGTGGTGTAGTGGTGGATGCGTACTTCCAGGATGGAAATAGCATATTCATAAATGGAGTCTAGTGGATTGAAATAAGATGGAATGGTGGTGGAGTGATATGGAGTGTACATGATCAGCATGACAAGTTTCTAAGGGTCGACAAAGATTGAACAAACTCAATGCAAAGCAAGCGACCTATACATGTTAAAAGGTTTTCGTAATCTAGGGAGCATGTATATATGGCCGTGGTAGGAGGTTCAACACTTTGTCACACAGGAACTTATCATGTGCACTTTTAAAGTTTCAAACAAATCTCCAGAAATCTAGTATCACTAGGAGTAAGATCAATAGCGGCTCGGACTCTCATATATCATATCCGTCAATTACCTAGACCTTAGAGCAAGCAATTTGCAACCCACAGGTTTTGAGGGTTTAGAGTAGGTCTTAAGTCAAAGCGAGTTTTGCAATTAAGGCTCAAGAGAAATTAAGCTTGAAAGCTAGGTACTGAAAAGGAATTACGGCGGAGCAACTATTCATCATTTCCATGCATGAGATTTAGCTTCGGAGATCATTTTATGTTGGTGGAAAAGAAAAGCTCTAGTACACTCCTATTTATTTATTTATTCTCACACTCTAAAGATCACACTTCTATTAAAGACTCTTTTTAACAACTCTATGAACTAGACTCTTAGCAAACTAAGCAAACCAAAATATTAGCTAATAATAATATAGTAGAGATACTTATCGTGATAACCGGTGGTGCTCTCCCCAAGCTAGATTGAAGTGTTGGGTCATTTGTGGGAGTTGAGGTAGATAGTGGCGAGAGTATCGCCCTATCATGTTTCTCTCCTTTAAATCCTGCTGAACTCAAATAGACAACAAAGCTAGTGGAACTTGATTAAAAGCGTTAGTGGTTCGCCACATAGGTTTCATGTGTCTAAAGATTTTCAAGATAGATCATAATTATTTCGGATAGAACTTCAGCAAGATTTCTCTTCTAAATGTTTTTGGGGTTTTATATATTTATATGCATGCAATGAATTATAATGCAACTAGATGAATGCATATTTATTTTTTTGTGCCACCACGGTGAATATATCCTTATGAGTTGTTACACACCACAAGATTATTCACATGGGGCTTGAGAATTTTTCAATGCAATGCTAATGCAAGAAATTTAAATATGCTAAAAGGAAAATGATCATATAATGCAAGGAAATAAATATGCTAATGCAAGATGCAAAAAGATAAATATGATATGCAATGCTAGAAATTAAATATGGACAACTACCGAAGTTACCTTTCGGCGGGGGTTCAATGTTTTAAGTCCTTTGAACATGACTTCTTACCTTACTCACTCCTCAAGTGTATCATCGATCTTGGTGGCTGCGTCTCCGAGATAGTGATCTCTCGAGGATGGCATCACCCATGTTGCTTGCTTGTCCCATGGTTGAAGTGAGGCTTTGACAGTGGCAGCATGCAACATCTTGTTTAGTGTGTGCGTGCTTTGTGGGCTCAGGACATTTACTTGTAGAATTTTAGAGGAATGACATACCCCTCCATGTTGTGCTCGAAGTATGTCTGTTTGCAAAGACAAGGTAGAGATAAAATGCATGGGCTCTGTTGGTGGGGAAAACACCATGAGAACCAAAACTTTATTCATTCTTCTCTTACCTTAGGCACATTAAACAAGGCAGAGTTAATGGTTAACTGTTTTATTTATGATGAGGGTGACAAGGTCACAAGATAGAGCATTATCGGTTTAATGATTATGATTATCTTGCAAAGCGAGGATGAGCAACATTTTAATTCACATTAATGGGGATTATGAGATCAAGAAAGTGGTGTTTTAGAAAAAAAAGACATGTGAAGCTAAATAGGATGGATAAGGTTAGGTTTTGACTCCAACATGTTTGATTTTTTTTATGAACATGCCATAATTAGGAAAAGCTTATTTAATAAAAGCTTACCTCAAGATGTTACCTTTTATCGAGGGTGTGATGGCACCATAACACCTTGTGGTGATTATTACCTTTTGCTTGGAGCTTTCCTCAATTGGCTTCTTGTATATCTTGTTCCTAACTTGTCTCCTTTATTGCATCATCCTTTCTTTCTTTTGAATTGTGCGAGGACCTTTTTGCTCCTCTCATGATTTTGTTCTACTTGTTATTAGTTGACAAACACATACCTAAAGGAATATACAAGTAATTTTAAACAAGGGGTAGATTTGTCATGGAGCTAAAGGTATCTTTTATTCTACAAAAAGTTTTGGATGTATATTTTAATTAGCATTTGCTCACTATTACTTTTTTCTCTAATGGGAAATCTTAAGTTTGATTTTGATGTATGACATTTATAAACATTCAATCTTAGAGAGACAAAGTAATAGTGAGTAGGGGATTGCAAATCGGCATGTCGAATGATGGTAGCTTGAGAAGAGGAAGAGTAATGTCGGATCTTTAGAGGAGTGGACCTTCCTCCCCATGCTTGAATCTTCCTGTCACTTTCGGCACTTTTTAGTGCGAATCGAATCGTCCCCTAATTGTGTGTTGCAATCACCATGTCCTTAGATGTTGTTTGCCCCTTTTTTTTTACGCAAGGTTAGTGACCAAGAATATCCGAAGGGAACTTGTCCAAGGAACATGTTGTTGTTTTTTCTTTTGGCATGAGCCTTCATGTGCTCAGATTTATTATTATTATTATTATTATTATTATTATTATTTATTCTTAGAACATAAGAGGAAGTTGTATACAAGTATATGATTTATATTTACTGTCTTTGATGTTCTTGTGGCCCATTGTTTTGTCCATCCACTTCTGTTGAGTGTTTACTTTTCGTGATCATGGTGTATGACACTCTTCTTCATCGAATAGACATAGCATAGGTTCTTTTTTTTGCAAAATATTAGTGGACACATACCCAGGGAGTATACAACATGGTTGAAACAGGGGTTGTTGTCCAAAGTTAATAAGATCTCATCTATGCTAATGAAAATATGGTTCTTTGATTACTCTTAGCACAGATTTTAATTATCATATCTTATAACATATTTTTGTTTGCTCTTTGCATTCTAGTATAAGGATCAAGGCAAAGCTGAATTGTGGCAAAAAAGACGAGTGAATGATTTGAGACTTAATCTTCCATTAACGATGAATGAACCGTGACTTTTGCACAAGGTTGGATTTCATCATATGCCTTGCTTCATCTCTGGTCTGAGTTCATCTCTTTGACTTACCCGAATTGGATTTGGCTGTTTTTTACGCAAGGGCTAGTCCAACAAAATATCCAATATCCACAATAGCATACCATTGGCTCAAAAATCAACCCTAGACACCACGTCTAATTTGACTTAGGAGGGCATTTTAACCTAAGCACATGCTTAATTTTAAAAGGCCTTTGGAGGTAAGATCATAACTCCTAAACTAGGCACCATGCTTCATTTAAGAGATGTATGAACTTATTCCAAACCTGAGCATACTAAAGTAGACAAAAGGTAGCATGAAGGCATTAAAGAGATTTAAGCAAGTGGAGATGAAATAGTGTAGCAACTAGAGCATGTCTTAAAGGTAGCGACAACTAAGATAAGGTAGCAACATGGCGATAATTATATGAGTGATTCAATGTTGCTCAATAATTGGTTGGACATACCTTTACATTGTCATCCTTCGTTCTCTTTGTTCTTGACCTGAAATGGTTAGTAAAAATACCGAAGGAATATTCACAATTATATCTCTATGCTCACTAAATGAGGGGGTGTTATAGCAAAAGATCTATACTGATGTTCTTTCCCCTAGAGTGCTTGTTTTAGGACAAAAAGCTCATCCTTGGGAAACCTTCAAATATGATTCAAGATGATGAAGAGGTTTTCCCTTATATCACCAATCTCGTCTTTCAAGCCAATAAGATCAACAACCACTCTTTCTAATCTTTATGAACAATTATCTCAAGGAGGTATGAGATCATATAAGTGGCTAGATTAGAGATGACAATTAATTCAGGAGTTTGCTCACATGGGCAAGGATTAGATAGAATATTTAGAATGTAACTCCTATGCTCATGGATGTTCTCTAACCAATGATAATGCTCTTTACGGTCTTCCTTGGATCCTTTATGATGTCTATACTTAGGATTTCTAAGATCCTAGGTAGACTCACGAAAAAGAATACTAGAGGATTCATTGGGGTCAATGATGAGGTTAAATATGGTTTTGGATAAGTTATCTAATCTGAAATAGAAGGAAAGAAGACATGAATGGATTCTAGATAACTTCGCTCTCCTTCTATGACATCATTAGATATGCCATCCTTGGGTTCCCAACGTCCTTAATAAGGATGCTTTCTAGAGACTCTTCTCTAAAAGGATTTAGTTTATAGGCATTAGGTCTCGTGTGAAGCTAGAAGTTTGTCTCCAAAGTCATCACCATAAAAGATTCAAGGGTAGAATTACTTCTTCCCTTGGAGAGGTTTAGAGTATTGATGATTTAGGATTGGTAGCTAATCAAAGGATTGGAATGATTATGATCTGGCTATCAAAACTTCTTCGATGGTCTGGAGGATGATTGTTGACACTCAATTAATGCATGTTTTACTACCACCAAAGTGAACCACTAATACAATATTACATGTGAAAACATAACCAAACATTATTTATCTAACGAGTTCCACGAGTTTTGGTGTTTCAAGTTGTTTTGCAGGAATGTTGTGGAATTACAAATAAAGTATGCCAAATAAAGTGGGAAGCGCAAAGTCAGAAATACGCCAAAGAGCAAAGGGGAAGCAAGGAGGTTGATTCCACGCCTCATCGGACTTTGCACCAGTGGGAAACCATCTACCAAGGCCCACAAGCCCACCAGAGAAAGGAGAGGCAAAATGGGGCCCATCTTTGCGGCGGCCGGCCTGCAAGGGCGTCGGCGCAAAATTTCGGCGCTTTTTCCCGCCCTTTCTCCTGGCGGTTCGCTACGGACTTCACGCGGTGGTTGCATGTGGTGCAAACTTTCGTTCCCGCCAAATGCCCCTCGGAACAAGGATGGCCCTCCATTCTCTCCTCTCTTTTCCTATATAAAGAGACCCCTACACCATTGTACAACACACACATCCTACCTTGTGAGCATCACTTCCACATTTCATATCAAGTAGTAGTGTCCCTCTAGGTGTTCATCACCTAGTTGTATTAGAGGAAAAGAGGAAGAGAGTGAAAGGGAAAGAGCGGAGGAGTAGTGGCGGGATTGTCGGCTTCGCCTCAACTTTGTACCTCTTCGAATCCGACTCGTCCCGAGAAAGATTCAGGTTATCTTGTGCTAATTCCAATATTATTATTTCACTAAATTCAGTTCATGCTTGATTTTACTTTTACGGATCTCCGTTCAATCGAGAAGGTTCTAGTTTTTTAAACGGAACTAGTTTTCGTATCCGTCAGCGTAGGCGTGGTGTGCGGGCTAGAGTTTACCTGAGATTGCACCCAAACAAGTTGTCTCGAACAAGTTGTTGGATGACCTAAATCATTATATCAGTTGCTTTGTTGGTTATTATGCTCTCTCTTGTTTCCTTAGTGGTGAAAGTTTCTCTTTTAGCCTATCACTGCGTGATTTGGTTTTCATTCAATTGATTTCTTTGTTTACATCATGAGTAACAATAGAAATCACAAAATTCTTACTTGGAATGTTAGAGGGATTAATTCCCAAGAGAAATGGGATGCTATAAGAGAGAAAATCACTAAAAGTTCGTGCAACATCCTTTGCCTCGTGAAACTAAAAAAAGAGTCTTTTGACTTCTCCTACCTCAAAAAAATTTTGCCCGAGGTATTTGGATAGTTTTGTCTATCACCCTTCGGTAGGAGCTTCTGGAGGTTTACTAATTGTCTAGAACAGTGGAGTTTATAAGTGTGATGCCATTGAGAGTAATTGTTATTCTATCTCGGTCAAAGTAACATGTCTCCTGGACCAGAGTGTCTTTCACCTAACTAATATCTATGGGCCTTCTCATGCTTCTGGAAAAATGGCTTTCATTACTTGGTTAATGAATTTTGACACTAGCTCTTTTGATGACTGGATTCTTACAGGGTGATTTTAATCTATATAGAAGTTCGAGGATAGAAATAAACCTGGAGGAAACTATAATGATATGCAACTTTTTAATGATGCAATCTGTGACCTACATCTGACAGACATTCCTTTCAGTGGGAGGCAGTTTACTTGGAGCAACATGCAAAGTGATCCTCTATTGGTTAAACTTGACTGGGTTCTGGTTTCTGAAGAGTGGGGCCTGTCATTTCCTTCTACTTCTGTGCAACCTCTAGCCAAACCTCTCTCTGATCACATCCCTTTTGTGATCAATATTGGTAGCAAAATTCCCAAAAGCAACATCTTTAGATTTGAAAGCTTCTGGATAAATCATCCCGGGTTTTTGGACACCTTTGTGGATCTTCATTGGAATTCTTGTGCTTTTTATGCCAATGTTGCCAAAACTCTTGCAGGAAAGTTCAAATAAGTCAGGGCTGGCCTTAGAAAATGGAGCAAGAATTTATCAAATCTTAATAGATTGATCCATAAGCTGTAATCGGTGCTCCTCCTTTTAGATGGCTTAGAAGATCAAAGGCCTCTGGATTCCTTAGAAAAAATTCTCAAAATTTTGGTTAAAGATCATCTGAGCAAATTACTTGAAGATAAGAGGATCTACTGGAGGCAGAGAAATACTATTCGGTGGGTAACTCTAGGGGATGAGAACACAGCATATTTTCATGCAAGAGCTAGTCATAGTAGAATGAAAAGGTATATTGGAAGCCTCTCTAATTCAGATGGTACTCTGATAACAGATCATAAACAAAAAGCTGCTCTTCTTTGGAATGCTTACAGAAATAGACTTGGCATCTCTGAGTTCAAAGGAGTCTCTTATGATTTAAGCTCACTTTTGGTGAATCATGAATTGGATCTTGGTCATCTTGATGATGATTTTTCAGATATAGAGATTGAAGGAGTAATTAAAGCTATCCCCATAAACCATGCTCCTGGTCCTGATGGTTTCAGTGGGTTATTTATCAAAAAATGTTGGCATATAATTAAAGATGACTTCACAAGATTTCTTAAGAATTTCTGCACAACAGAGATGGATTTTCAATGTATCAATGACTCCTTTATCACTCTGATTCCCAAGATAGCCAACCCTGTCTCGGTTAATGACTTCAGACCAATTTCATTACTGAACTACTCCCTAAAATGCCTCACTAAGATTCTGTCTTCAAGGCTACAAGAAGTGATCACAAGTTTGATTCATAAAAATCAATGTGGTTTCATCAGAGGAAGAACTATTCAGGATTGTCTTGCCTGGGCTTACCAGTTTCTACACTTTTGCCATCAGTCAAAGAAAGAAATTGTAATCTTGAAACTAGATTTTGAAAAAGCCTTTGATAAGTTGAAGCACCAATGTATTCTCAACATTTTGAGGAATAAAGGTTTTCTGAAAAATGGATCTCTTGGATTGGTAGTATATTGAGCTTAGGAACTTCTTGAGTCCTACTGAATGGTGTACCAAGAAAAATATTCAAATGTCTTAGGGGAGTAAGGCAAGGTGATCCTCTTTCTCCCTTGCTCTTTGCACTCTCAGCTGATTTGTTACAATCAATTGTTAATAAAGCTTGGAATATGGGTTTATTGAAGCATCCAATTAGTGAGTCTTTTGGTGGCGACTTTCCAATTGTTCAGTATGCTGATGACACATTGCTGATTTTACCTGCTGATGCAAGGTGCCTTTTCAATTTAAAAGGTCTTTTGAGATACTTTTCAGATTCCTCAGGACTTCATGTCAATTTTAACAAGTCCTTCATGGTGCCTATCAATTTGGAGGATTCTAAACTGAATCATTTGGCTTGTACTTTTGGATACTCCACTTCTACCATGGCATTTACTTATCTTGGGCTACCTCTTGGGATCACCCGGGCCTCGGGTTGCTGATTTTGCTCCACTCATTCAAAAATTGAAGCAAGAACACTAGCTTTTAGTAAACTTCTTTCCTACCAAGGCGATCGATTCTAGTTAATTCCATCCTTTTACGCTATGCCCACTTTCTATATGTGTACTCTAGTTTTTTCCTTTAACTGTCATTGGTCAAGTTGGACGGTATAGGAAACATTATTTATGGAGTGGTGGGGAGATTCATAGAAAAGGAAAATGCTTAGTCGCTTGGACTCTGCCTGCATATCTAAAAGAAGAGGGTGGCTTGGGTGTTATTGACATTGAAAAAACAGAATAAAAGCTCTCCCTTCGAAGTTTCTGGACAAGTTCTATAATCATGCGGACATTCCTTGGGTGGAGCTTACTTGGAGTGAATTATATGCTAATTCCAATACACCTCCACATGCAAGGTGTCCCACTAGCTCGTTACGGTGGACAGATATTCTTCAATTAAATATGGATTTTTAGAGCTATTGCCATGTGCAAACCAGTTTCAGGAAACTCGGTGCTTTTTGGAGTGATATTTGGTTGGACCCTTGCATCAAAGATAAGTTCCCCTGGGCTTTTCACTTTTGCAAAAAAGAAAAAATGTTCTTTGAGGTTTTTCCCTGGAGAATTTCTACGATCTTCTCATCCAAAAAAGACTTATAAACTATTGAAAGGTCATCATGAGGCTTCACCCCTTTTCAAATGGATGTGGGCTGGTTCAAACTTGGGCAAGCGAAATTTTTATTTTGGCTTCTTCTCAAGGATCGACTAAACACTAGAAGCATGCTTAAAAGAAAGAATATGTTTCTTCTGATTATTCTTGTCCTATCTGTCATGCTAATGGGGAGGAGACAATCTTACATTTATTTTTTGAATGCCCCTTCAGTCAGGCCTGTTGGATTGTCCTAGGCATCAATTGGGATCTCTCTCGCCACCTCTCGACATGGTAATTCGGGCAAGGCTAGATTTTGGAGCTAGTCTCTTCGAGAGAAGTGGTAATTCTTGCTTGCTGGTCGATTTGGAATGCTAGGAATGATCTGATATTTGACAATAAGCAATGTACCTATGCAAATTGGAGAAATCATTTCAAGGAGCGGATTGGCTTGATTTGTATCAAGGCCAAACCCAACCTTGCGAGGTTCTTTAAAAATCTTCTTAGAGACAGTCCCTTAATTTTCCTCTTTTGGTTTTTGAGCATGTGTGCTCCAAAAATTTTTGTAAGCACCTCTCGTGCACCTGTTCTGTTACATTATCCTTATTAATGAAAAACGATCAGGTGGGGGGTTTTCCCCACTGATTCCTTCAAAAAAAAGATGAAAACTCAGTGACAGACTCTCCCCATGAGTATGACATGCCCGAAGAGGTTAAGCTCCATGACAACCTTATTAGCCTCTTACAAAATTTCAAGGAGGCGTGTTCATGCCAGAACATTCTTGACATATGACACAAGAAATTCTCATGTGAAATTTGTTTCCGCTCTCCCTCATAGGGAAAGCAAAACAATAGTACACTAATGTCATAGGAAGTTTGAGCGGGATTTAGAAGAACTCAAAGACAATTTTTGTCTACCATTCTTCCCCATCAAACTCCCTACCAAGGACAATCCTTGATTTCAAATAGGATGAGAAAGAGTCCTAGGTGGAGCCTAGGCCAGGTTTCCTATGTTAATACTTATTTGGACTAGACCTGTCATTACCCGAGAGTATGTTTTCACATATCTTTCATCAGGGTCTTGACAATGACAACTTGCCCTACGCCTTGACATGACTGGCGGAGGGATATTTATTGATAAAATTACGATGGAAGCACACTTCTCCCATCGTAAAACACAAACTCCACCAAAACAAGGGCATGTCAAGCTTTGAGAAGCCCCTCATCGCCCGAATGTACCTTTACCATCATTAGGATCATTTGTTGAGACATCACGAACACCAAAGGAAAAGAGTAATTCATCCTTTGAAGTTTCCAATTGAATTCGAGGATTATGTCAATACCTCGAACCTCTCTTTGCTCTTTAAAACCCCACAACAAATGAAGTCTTCCCTAGAGCTAAACCATCAACAAAATGGTCATTGGAAGTGAAACATTCTTTTGAAGCAATTGATTCTTTCACCTTCCAACATCATTACTTGTTCGTTAAAGGGAACTTTTTTTGGAAGCCCTACACAACCTCATAGTCGGGACTAATATCATGTTCCAATTCTCGGCGAAAACCCTTTTTGGGAAACATACCGCTAGTCCAAACCAGGACAAACTCTTCAAAAGTCCATCAAGGGATTATATTTGAGTGTTATGAGATCGCAAGTGCCGTGCCATTAGAAATTGACAAAGCCACGGTGTTCTTAGATCCCCATATCTCTCCCATCCTCGACTTCAAACTTTTGATAGGCTACCCACTCAAAGATCTTGTTAAGTAAAAAAAAATATACATATGGGAACCAAGATGAGAAGTTGGGAAAAATGGTTTACGCCTCTCATCTAGAAATCCCAAAGGCGGAGCATCTTCCCAAAAATCTGTTCGAGGAGGCAAAGCTTCTAAACACATTCGTTTCACCCAAGCCTCTCTCACATCTTTGTGATATGAAACACCCGTCACCCTCGGCTTGAACACAAGCCATATTGAAAGGTCCTAATGGCTGTGGGGGGGGTGAATAGCCTATTAAAAATTCTACAAACAACACTAAGCAAGGCGGTTAGTAAATAAGATGGCGTAGCAAATAAGCAAATGCTTCAAGCTAATTATGCAAGCCTCCTAGCAATTCTAGCAATTCTAATATCTCTAATCACAAGCAATGGCTAGGTTGCTAAGTTACTCCTAGGTGGACAAGATATACTAACTAATTCTACCACTAGGAGCAAACAAAACTAAGCCAACTAAACAAGCTACTTACACTAAGCACCCTAGCAAGATAAACTACCAAAGTAATGCAAAGGAGTGCTAGAACACAATACCACTTAGGTGTAGTGTCGAGGTTGTAGCCAATCACGTGATCACCAAGAAATCTCCAACGAGCAAGAACAAGTGACACGATGATTTTTTCACCGAGGTTCACGTGCTTGCCGGCACGCTAGTCCCGTTGTGGCGACACACCCACTTGATGGTTGCTAAGCAATGGCGATGCCAATTCCCGGTGGGAGCTCAAGCACACCAATCACAAGGGGCCAAACAAGCCACGAGCAATCCACTAGTGCTTCTTTCGCGAATCTCCCGCGGGGTAAGGAATGACCCTAACAAACACCAGGGTGTGGCCTCGAACAAGCTCAATCGAGCTCAACACCGCCTCTTGCTCCAAGCCGCTAGGGAACAGGGCAAATTCCTAAGAAAATAAGAAGAATTGACTTCTCCAAGGATGAAGTGCCTCTAGATGCAATCACCAATGCAATGCACTTCTATCACTCTCAATCTCACCAAGAATTCGAGTTGGGGATGGAGAGATGAGTGGAGAGGAGTCTCACAAGCTCAATAGCAAGTTGGAAGCTTCAAATGTGCAAGAGAGGGGCTAGGAACCGGCCAATCCAATATATATAGCCCCACTCACGAGATAGAGCCGTTGGTCTTCAAATTGGGCTGGCTGGGGTGGCGGGGCCGGCCCGGAGGACTCTCCGAGTCGGTCAAAGTCGAGGTCGATCGCTTGCTTCCGGTCACTACCGACAAAGGGTCGGGCCCACCGTTGGCGCCCCCTCCTCAGCAGCGTCGGTCGATGCTTCGGTCGAGCACCGGAAGCATCGATCCTTCGGTCAAGCATCCGGTCAAATCGCGCCCTCAGGGGCTCTCGCGTATTTTGACCCGAGCCACCCGGTCGGTGCGTCCGATCCTTCTCCGTCGCGTCAGTCGCCAAAACCAGCATGTCTTCATCTTTTTCTTTGCTCTTTGCTTCAACCTTGCTTCGCCTCTTGCCATAGGTTGCCAACATATCCAAGATGATCACGTTATCATGCATGTTAGCTCGTCGATAAGTTAGGCAAGATCGAAGTTAGTGCTCTCATGTCCTAAATGCAATATGCAAGTCAATTGGACCTAGAAGCACTTCACCAAAGGATTGTCGCGGCATCCCCTCTTGATAGTCGGCTATCTATCCTATAATGTGATCACACGCTCTATCGTGTCTTGATCACTAAAAGGAAAACCCTATCAAGATACCTTTGCCTTGATCTCGGGTTCCTCTCAAGCCGATCACCGAGCTTGGCGATCCATCAAGTCCACCGACATTGTCCATGTTCATGATCATCATGCTCCACGTCATCCACCTAATCCTATCTCAAGTCATCACTTAGAGCAAAGGATTAGTCCACAAGTGTGTCATCAATTTCCAAAACCAAACACGAGATTTCACATATCCCTCTGGCCAACAAAACATTGTTCTTGATAATGGTCAAGATACAACATTTGTCTTTAGTAACATGCCTTTTGAGGATAAGAACTCATGTGCCATGGACATGCCCAAGGCACCAACTCTAGAGACCAAGATAAAAACCACTATTGAGCATGAAAAATCTTCCTCTCCGAGATCCCTCATGTTTCATGCTCACCTCTTTTGGATCTCTAGAGCTTGCCTCGCTTCTAACCACGTGTTCCTACAAGGATCCCAACCTCCTCTTGATCCTCGTTCACGGACTCTTTAAGAGGATGGTTGTGTACTTCTTCATGTATCACAAGTTTCGTCAATCTTGTAGTAGCATGATGGCACTAACCTTGCAACTTGATCTTAAAAATCAATGCTTAGTGGATAAGCTAGGAACTTCACCACCCTTGATAGTTTGCAAGAATAATTCACGTGGTCAAGCTTATGACCATAATCAAAGCACCTAGGGAGATACCCCGGAATATCAAAAAAATAAAATACTATATATATTTTATCTCTCTTAATATTCATAAAAACCTTTCTCTCTGACTAATAAAAAGCAAGAGCTTGTTGTCAAGTTAGCATGCACATTCGGGTATTCTTGTCGCTAACCATTTTGGTGGAGATCGATTAAGAAGATCAAAAGAGGCACGCAATGCTTAAGAACATGGGGACCACATCAACAAGAAACTTTGATGCTCATGTGTGATGGAACGTGCTCAAAGAGAGATCCGAACCCTGCACACTTGACTTTTACACAAAAGTCCAAGTGTGGGGGGGAAGATGGTGAGAATCTCAAGTTCCATCCACCAAGGGGCCATACCAAAAATATATATATATATATATGATGATGTCAGCCCCGGCTTGCTAAAAAGAGAGAGAGGATATAAAAAGAAAAAGAGAGAATATATATATAAAAAGAGAAATCGAAAAAAAAAGAGAAAGAGAGTTGTCGAAAAGAAAAAATTATATCAAAAACAGAGGAGAGGTTGGCACCACATGATCAAGATCAATACAAATGTGCCACCTAAGTCCACCCTTCATCGCTTCAACAAGCAAGAAGGGCTCGCCTCTCATCCTTTGCAGCCACCATCAAGGCCCATGGCCCGCAGATACGTCATGTGTGTGTGGCCTAGCCTTGAGAAGTGCCTGGACATGGACATCATGCAAACCATGGCAACAACTTCGACATTTCATCCATTAATGTTGCTAGTAAGTATATCCGGTATGCAAAGAAAAAGTGTTCACCAACTCATTTACTCATCCCTGTCTCCATCATACAAAAAAAAAGCATGCTTTCTTCGCTTATGTCTCTGGTTTGGATGTATTCACATGTGCGCACATGAGATACAATCATAGGCTTTTTAAATTAAGCATGGTGCTTAGGTTAAAATAGCCTTCTTTAATCAAATTTTGACACGTGTTGGAGTTTGATTAATGAACTTTGAGTTGTCTGCATAAATAAGAAAAGTAATTTATGCTTAGGAGATAAATTAAGGCTAGAGTTATTTTGCAAACTTTGTCTTAGGCCTGTTTGAGTACTAATGAAAGTTTGGTGAGCAACCTTCTAATAATGAACAAAGAAAACAAAATATAAGATAAAATAAAAATAAAAAGGTTATCGCAATAAAAGCTCCACGGTGTTTAAATCGGTAGAGACGGATACTTGTTTTTGTTTTGTCATTTTAAATAAAACTAGGTACAAGAATAAGTGTGGAGGAGATCTCTCAAACATACAATCACAACCACCGAGATCTCCCCAACACAAATGCACAATCATCGAGAAATTCACGATGGAGAAGGACGGGACGAACGACTACCATTAACTCCATCCTCTTCAAACGACGGTTTGTGCAAAACTCTCGCTCTCACGTCTCCCATATGTTTCAAAGTTTAATTTTGAACATATCAACAAGACAACCTTTTGGATGCACACTTGTCCCTTTTGTCTTTTCTATCTTTATAATTTATCAAAGGAACAAGTGTGGGGGGAGAAACCTACACATACTCTACTTAAAGTAAAAAAAAAGTCCAATCCTTACATCCCCCTTGTGAACAAGATTTAAGTATACAATCATTAAAAGGATTTAATCATCCTTGAACTCCACCTCTTTAAATCTCTTAATGTCTTTTTTTGGTCAGCATATATTTTATTCCTCACTAAAAGACAACTTTTGAGGCTCCATCTCCATGCTATCCTTTGACAAAATTTGCATACTCTTTATTCCTCGCTAATATTCCTATGCCTTGTGAAGTATCTATCATAGGGACCCCATGTTATCTAAGTAATTGGAATATGTGATATAGCCGGATAATTTGAACCTTGCTCTTTTATATGAACTTGGGATTTGTTTTCAAAAATTCAAAATTCAATTAGCATGCTCCTCAATGATATGCTAATTCCTACTAAAGCCATATTGAGTTTATCAAATGCAAAAAACCTACCATATATATATGCTACTTATCTTTGCATTGAGCTTGTGTCAAGTCTTGTTGACCCTTGTTGAGATAGTTGTCATGCCCCCAAGATCAAGATCACGTACACGCCACATATATCATTTGTCCTACACTTTGGGAATATGCTAAAAAACATGCTTTCGTCCACCATACCAAAAAGCTCTACTCCTACACTTTGGGAGTAGACACAAAAAGATATCTTAGAAATAAATACTCCATGTTCTACAAGATAGTGCTCTCTCTTTAATTTCATAATTCAAGAGACATGGCTATGAAAAAAATAGGGACACATGAAGGTCCCAAAAAAAAAAGAGTTGGACACATGAAGTTCCAAGACCTTAAAAAAAAACTGATGAGCACATGAAGGGCCGATGCACAAGATAGCCATGTTCTCAAGAATAAAGTGTTTATAGAGAGATCACACACACATCAAGGAGTATAGTATAGGTTCCACTTTATATCCACACACATGCACTTCTTGATCTAGGGGTATGCCATCCTTCTCCTTGGATCCAAGCTTTGGCCTAGCAATATATATGCGAGTAGGCACGCCTTCATATCTTTTCCCTACCCAAAGATCCATATAAGCTTTTTAGAAGTAGAAAAGAAAGAAGGCAAAACTCTCATATGCCTCGGTGAGGAACCAAACACAAATATTTGAGTGATCCGAAAGTGAATCATTCGAGGAGCAAGGCTATATTTACATTTTCAAAATCATATGAAAACCCAAGTTTCGCACTTATTCGAAGCAAGAGGATTTGAATCCATGTTGTTCCATAATTCAATTACCCAAGATTAATGTGGTAGACACATCAAAATTTCACAAGTGCGGTGAAGCTTGAAATAACTTGTATGCAGATTTTATTTCTTTGGAGGTAAACCCGCCTAGTCTTGCACTTTACTCGAGGACGAGTAAAGACTAAGTGTGGGGGGAGTTGTTGGCGGTCACTATCATACAAATTATACCACCAAACTTAGTCATATGACATAGCAAAATAACGTACTATTGCCACACAAACCTTTGCTATTAATCTAGTTCCACTTGTATTCAAAGAAAATATGTTTTGCGGGCATAAACGTGGAAACAGTAAAAGTACGTTAAAAGGTAGAGGAAAGCGCACATCGAGAACTACGCTTTGGACAAGGGAATGCCACTGTGCCAAAACCAACGCGAATCGGACCAAAGCACCCTCGGGGGCGCAACTTACAATGGGCCACAAGCCCCCGCAGTGCAAAACACGGCGCGAGGCGGGCCAAACCAGCGTCGAACGCCGCACGCGTGGCGGCCGCCGTGGGCCTGGCACCGATCCCGCCCGGCGCTTTTGCCTTGACCCGCGTCCGGAGGAGAGAAGGTGGTTGGATGCGGTGCTTTTCGGGATGGCGCCAAGAATTCCCGCCAAACTTCCCGAAACTCCCCTAGAACAAGGAGAACCCTCCATTTCTCTCTTGCTTTCCCTATATAAAGAGACACTCACCTCTCTTGTAAGACACCAATTCACATTCCATCACACACACCATCACACTTGATCATTCACTTGATCATTCAATAAAGGATCACACATTCCAACACACACTTCACCATGTGATCCATCACTCACCCCACATTCCTTCGGGAATTTCACTCCACGCCTCACACATAGGGTGGTGTAGGAGCGCCAATGCGCTCAGAAGGGAGTGAGAGAGTGAAAGGTAGAGAGAGAGGAGTAAGGATTGGCGACGCCCTCTAGGTCGTGTGAAAGTCTTGGGACTGTCGGCCGCCGCCTCCATACCTTGAACCTCTGCGGGTAATCTTTCGGATTGGTGAAAGATATTAGTGTGTCTTACCTTGATATCATTCTCAAGTTCCACGCTATCATTTATTTTGTTGAGATTACGGGATCGTTGTTTACCTTTCGGTAAATGCTCTAATAGAGGGTCCCTGATGAAGATGGGATACCCTGTACGACACTAGAGTAGTGATGAATAGCGTAGACGTGGTGTCTAGGTTATTAATCACCCTCGTTTGCTACACAATCCGTAGTGAGGTAGGGGATAGGTGGTGACAGCCCTATTAAGCCCTTGTGCTCCTCCACGTCCGGTTGCGGAGTAGAGCTGGAGACCGACATCGCAGCGGCACCAAGTGCAACCCGGTGCCCGAAGTAATACTCGCTTAATAGAAAGAGTAGCCTGACTTAGTCTAAGTGCTGAAGGAACACATCCCTTCCATGTTCACCTCCTATGCTTGACTCTCGATAGCTCAGAAGAGCAGACTTAGCGCCCGTTCCCTGTGGAAATTTGATACCTGGAACACTTCTGGGTGAAGTGCTACAACGGTACTTTCCGTGCGCTTGCAGACTTCGCTGCTTACGCTAAGGAATACCAACAAGTAGCACAAGACTTAAGAAGGTTGAGAGTATAGAGAGGATTACTAAGATATCTAAATCTTATCCCCGATAAGCTATGATGATATCGCCTTAGGGGGACGATACTCAAAGGAAAGCGAGGATCTAAACGTGCAATCCTCAAGCAACGTGGTCCCGCTTGGCTTATCATTCGGGGGGGTGGACTACAAAGGACTCAACAGGACTGTCACTCCCGCGATCTACCACATGACCCGGAATGTAGGGTGCATTCACAAGCAACCTCGGTCTAAGCACCATGCCTAAACCTAAGCTACTCCTCTAATCTATAGGGTCCTCTGTGATTAAAGTACTCAAACAAGAGTTGTGAACAATAAGAACAATAAGAACTAGTACTTACTAGAAAAAAAGAAGTAGATTACCAGAGTAATTCCAAGCGTAGGTTAACTTCCACTGAGGTACAAGTGGTGGAGGTGGCGCCGACAGGCCAGCACCTTCTCCGGTCCCATCCCACTCTCTATCTGTGGATACAGGATCACCAAAGAACTCTACCGAGTTGTTCGTAGGGTTCTATCCTAGCCTACGGTCACAAACGACTCCCAGAAGGCAATGGAAGCATAGCTACGGTGACTTCTGTTGTAACTAGGATAGAACGCTAGTCAGATTACCTTGTTTAGAGTTTGGGTGTTCGGTTCCTCTATGGACAACCCTCTCAGATCCGACTAGGATCGTAGCGAGTTCCTTGGACCCTTGGACTATAAAGACGGCCAAGGAACACCTCGTAGAGGAGAGCAACGAACATACGAGACACAAGCTTGGCTACCGACCAAAGCGAAGCTTCATAGCCGATTTCGGCTAACCCCATCAATCAAAAACAGGCTCACGCCCGACTTGACGTAAAGGTCTTTACTGATCCTTGATCGAGGGTCCGAACCAAGATAAAATCCCCGCTCTCCATGTCACCGCAAGAACAAACCGCCGGGCTTCAGGTTCATCGAGGCCGAACAATCTGCCCGGTTCACCCGGTGGCGTGCTCTCGCCATAAAACATCGATACCGGCGCCCGGTAGGGGCTCTCGTTGAATTTCAGCATGAGAGTCCGCGGACCACGACATCATGAGTACATCGGCGAGGAGGACGATCATCTTCGGATCATGGGCTTGCGAGATCGACGATGACGGCAAGACTTCGAAAGTCGCGTCATCAAAGACTCCAAGACCGACGAACGTAAACTCGCCGAAGCTCTAGCAACCGAACCATTGCCGAAGCCGCTCAAGACGGAGGACAAACTCGAAGCCCTTTCGGGAACCAACACGAGGACCCAAACCCGAAAAACCAACTCGGGAAGGTGGACAACCAGGACTCAAGCGCGGATTCCGAAGGCAACTCGAAGTACAACTCCAACTCCGACTTGATAAGGGAAGCTACTCCAACTCGAAACTTTTTTCAGCCAACACTACTCCAACTCGGAGAAAGAAGGCGAATTCGATATAACCCCTCGACACCATCCCGTATTACCTTTCGCTTCCTCACAGGACTACGCAACACAACATACGCCAGTATTCAAGGAGCGCCAAGACAACTCAAGAGAAGATTGAGATTCCTTTGAGGGCGTGCAAAGAGGGCTCATATTGACAAGAACCCCTGAGGAGTGCATCATCCACGGCCAAGAACCCTCAACGGCCGATCGTCAGCAACGGGACGACGTGGAGGGTCAACGTCACGTAACCTACCCCCGACGGAAGGAGTGGCGACCCAAAGCTACGGCCGCTAAGGAAATCTTTATGGTGGCCACGGCTCGCACCCCACTTACCCGCCCGTAAGCCCCCGACATCGTCCATCGACGAAGGCCTATCCAACATCTCGCGAACGAAAAGAACCCTTGAAGATGAAGGAGAACACCAATGTCGAGAAAGGCCGAAAAGGAACAAGTTGAAGGGAGGACGCCAAATCGTGGCAAACTCATGCATGCAAGCCCTGAACAAATATCAAGCCGATCTACATGAGTACGAAAGGCTAAAGTCGAAAGAGAAGCTGAAGACGATCAACAAGCAACCCGAAAGGCTACAAGGGTTGATTGATCGCTCAAGATCGCTACGGACCTAAATGACGAGGAAAGACTCATCAAAGAGGCACCGCAGAAAAGCCATCCGGAAAGAGATCCCGTGACGCCACGGCCAAAGGCGCATCAGCTCGTGCACCAAGAAGTCGGTCCAATGTCTTCGAAAAAGGTGGGAAGGCCGCAAGGTTCCAACAACTCCAGCCACCCGGAGGGATGGTAGACAAGATGCAGAGACCCCCGAGGGAAAGTCCCGCTTCAAGACCAAGCCGACGCGAGAAGAAGTCGCTGAATCAACATATCAACCGACCGAACTCATCCAAGAGGAGGAAGAACCTCGGGAGGACTCAAGAAAGAACAACGGAAGCTACGATAGGTTTCCTCGCCCCAGCAAAGATTGCAGTGAAGTCAAGCTACCCCCAAAGTTCAAGCCTTCAAACCACTCAAAATACGATGGGAAAATAGAGCCCGCACAATGGCTCGTGAGTCTACTCAAGAATCCATTGAGTCGGGAGGAGGAGATGATGACGCAAAAGCCATCTTCTTTCCCATGGCCCTAGAGGCTCTACCGCCCAATGGTTCGACAAGATCGAAGAGGGCTCAATCCGACACTTGGGAAGACTTACAGAGAGCGCTCAGAAAGCAACCGCAGAATCATCACCCATCCTATTACTCAGCCGAGTTGAAAAACCTTAAGCGTAAGCCGGGAGAATCCCCGAGAGATTATCGCCAAAGATTTGGGGAGATGAGGTCCCAAGTACATGACATCACAGAGAGAGAAGTGATAGACGCCTTCGGTAATGGGATTTTCTCAAGATGGCAGTTCTCAGATTTCTACAAAGACAACCCGAGGACAAACGAGCGGTTCAAGCTTATTGTCGAGAAGATGATCGAGCTGAAGAAAGAACCCGAGACCGCTTCCAAAAGAAAGAACTCGGAAGGCTCGAAGAAAGATCGTAACAACTCTTAACAAAGAAAAAGAAGCGAGGACCGCATAATACCGTCGCAATGGCGGAAAAGTCAAAGAAACCCTACAAGCAAAGGTTCAACAACAACAACAATGGCGACATGGGAACAAAAAAGCAATATCAAGCTAGAAGACCCCTACCTCGCATCTACTACCCTCGAGCTCGCAGACACGCAAAACTGTACTACGTTCCAGGAGAAGTACAAGGGAGGAAACAACTCTGCTCAAAAGGGAAACAATCAAGAAAACAGAGAAGAAGCCAGCGAAGAGCTAAAGACAGGGGATTTCCAGAAAGCAACAAGATCCGTGAACGTCATATTCTCTGGAGTACCCGGTTCAAAGAGTAAGAGGCAAGACAAGCTAGCACTCCGATCAATCATGGCAGCAGAACCCGCAATACCGCTACCTCAATTGGTCCCAATACCCGATTCGGTTCACCGTGGGAGGATCAATGGACAAGTGTGGGCAACGCCGGCCTATATCCTCTGGTTCTAGAACCTACGATAGCCGGAGTAACCGTTACCAAGGTGTTGATCGATGGAGGAGCAGGATTGAACATCATATTCTCAGAAACACTGGACAAGATGGGACTAGACCTCTCTGGACTAATCACTCCTTCAAGCACTCCCTTCTATGGAATAGTACCCGGACGAGCAGCCATACCAGTTGGACAAGTCACCTTGCCAGTTACATTTGGATCTCCATCAAATTACCGGACAGAGTACATCAAGTTTGAAGTAGCAGATCTCGAGTCACCATACCACGCCATCATGGGGAGACCTGCCATTGCAAAATTCATGGCTATTCCACACTACCCGTATCTTCTACTAAAGATGCCGGCACCTTTTGGGGTTCTTTCAATCAAAGGAGACCTCAAGAAAGCTTTTCGAGTGTGACGTTCAAGCCGTGGAAATCGCAAACAAGACAGAGAGCTCTTGGAGAAAAAAGAACTCAACCCGGATGGCGGAGAGGATACAAATCCGTAAGAACTCGAGATACCGGCCAAGAAGCAAGCAATTCTCGATTCCACCGTAAGAGGCCGGCGTCAAGCACATTGATCTACGACGGGCGATCCATCAAAGACGGCGATCATCGCGCCCACCTATCTCCAAAATAGGAATCGCGCTCACCCCGCCTTCCTAAGGCAACACAAAAATATATTTGCTCGAAACCAAGCAGACATGCCCGTATCAAGGGAGTCGGCCGAGTACGTAGACCGACATCAATATGGGATCCAAACCCATCAAGCAAAGACTAAGGAGGTTCTCACCAGAAAAGAAGGAGGCCATCAAAAAGGAGATTGCAAAACTACTCGCAGCAGGATTCATTAGAGAAATCCTACATCCCGACCGGGCTAGCCAACCCGGTTCCGGGTTGAGAAGAACACCACCGGGCGAATGTGTGTGGACTACACGCACCTAAATAAGCATCGCCAAAAAGATCCCTTCGGGCTACCAAGGATCGACCAAATAGTGGACTCTACAGCAGGATCGGCTCTACTATCGTTCTTGGACCGCTACTCGAGGATACCACCGATTGCAATCAAGAAAGAAGATCGAGCAAGACCTCTTTTATCACCCCTTCGTGCCTCTTTGCTACTAAAAACAATGTCCTTCGGATTGAAGAACGCCGAGCAACGTATCAAAAAGAGTGATACGACTTGTTTGGGAGAGCAGATTGGCAAAAAAATGCCGGAAGCATACGAGACGGCGTGGTGGTGAAGACCAGAGAACCGTAGACTTTGATTCAAGACCGGAAGAGACCTTCAAGAATCTCAACAAGTGGAAATGGAAGCTCAACCCAACAAAATGCGCCTTTAGAGTACCTTCGGGACCCATCGGATTTCTTGGTCGAACAGAGGTATCGAAGCCGGCACCAAGCAAATCAAGGCAATCACCGAGATGACACAACCCCCAAGCATCAAGGACGCCCGTAAGCTCACGGGTGGTGCATGGCGGCGCTAAAAACAGATTCATATCTAAGCTTGGAGAGAAAGGGCTACCCTTCTTCAAACTCATCAAGACCAAAGGAGAATTCAAATGGACAAAGGATGCGACAAGGCGTTTGAAGAACTCAAAAAGTACCTTTACAACAGCTCCAAATCCTAACACCTCCAAAGGATCAAGAAGAACTCCTCGCTCTATATAGCAAGCAACAAATACAAGTGGTCATTTCAAAGAATCATCGTGGAAAGAGAAGAGCCCGAAAGCAACCCAACAAGGTCCGAGGCCGGTTTACTACGTGAGCGAGGTTCTATCTCGAGTCCAAAGCTCGATACCCTCACGCACAAAAAACTACTCTACTCCATACCGATCACATCGAGGAAGCTACGACACTACTTCGACAAATACAAGATCACGGTGGTAATCGACTCACCACTAGGCGACATCCCGAGGAACAGATTCAACAGGCCGCATATCAAAATGGGCAAAGTGGAACTTGGAGCATTGAATCTAGAGTTCACCCCAAGAAGAGCAATCAAATCCCAGGCGCTACCGTGATTTCATAGCGAGAATGGATCGAGCTCCAACAACCCATATCCGACAACATCAAGAAACATTGGAACATGTACTTGATGGATCATTGAAGCTAGGGGAGCAGGAGCCGAGATTTTATTCATGTCTCCGAAGGAAGACAACTCAAGTACGCCCCGCAAATCATGTGGCAAAGCTACAAACAATGAGGCGAGAATATGAAGCACTCATCCATGGCCTCAAGATAGCAAGAACTCCGGGAATCAAGAGACTACAAGTATACGGCGACTCGGGTTGTCATCAATCAAGTCAATAAGGATTTGGGACCGCACAAAGGACAACATGGGCCTCTATTGCACGAAGCGCGCAAGCCGAAAAGAACTTCCATGGCCTAGAGATCCTACACGTGCTCGAGATGCTTAACGTAGCGCGCACGCGTGCTAGCCAAACTTCGGATCCGACGAGCACAAGTCCCACCCAGGAGTATTCGTCAAAGAACTCTTGAAGCCATCCATCAAGGAGAACCCGTAAGAAGAAGACAACATGGAGCAATCAGCTCTAAATGGAGTAATGATAATCTCTCCAGGTCGAAGAACAACTCCCTGGATCGAAGACATCATAAATTTCATCAAGAACAAGACACTACCCGAAGACAAAGCTAAAGCAACCAGGATCTTGAGAAGAAGCAAGAACTACATGCTCATCAAAGACAAGCTTTACAAGAGAGCAAGCATCATCAGGAGTATTACTCAAATGCATAAGCTCCTCAAGAAGGAAAAGACATCCTACAAGAAATCCACTCGGATACTATTTGTGGAAACCACGCAGCCGTCAAGAACCCTCGTGGGAAAAGCATCGAGAACAGGATACCACCGGCCAACAACCCTCAAAGACGCGTAAGAACTCGCGGAAGATGCAAAGGATGCCGGATGTTCGCAAGACAAGCGCATGTGCCAAAGCACACAACTTGATCTCGCATACCACCATCATGGCCTTTTCGTGTTGGGACCGGATCAAGTCGGACCACTCAAAAGAGCAAAAGAAGGATATGAGTATATCTACGCCGCCATCGACAAATTCACCAAATGGATAGAATATAAGCCATTGGTCACCTTCAGCTCCACCAAGGCGCCGAGTTCATCCAAGAGATCATGCACAGATTCGGGATGCCCAACGGGATCATCATCGACCTCGGATCACCGTTCACGGCGGCGTAATTCTCAAGATCGGGCACAAGATTGTGGCATACTCTGATAGATTATGCCTCCAGAGCACACCCTCAGGCTAACGGACAAGTTGAAAGAGCAAACGGACTCATCCTTGCCGGACTGAAACCAAGACTATACGAAGAACTCAAAGATTACGGAGCCAAGTGGATCGAAGAACTCCCAAAAGTCGCCCGGGGCCTAAGAACTCAAATCAGCCAGAGCAACAAAGCTATTCACCCTTCTTCCCGACCTATGGATCGAAGTCGCTCTACCGCACCATCCTCATATGGAGCTCTCCAAGAATCGAGCAATTTGAAGAAGGAGAAGGAGAATGCAGACAAGAAGACTAGAAATCGATCGTAGAAGAAGTCGATCAAATGCAATCCTCCGTAATGCAAGATATCCGCAAGGACTAAGAAGGCATTACGACAAGAGCACACGCCCAAGAAAACTCAACCCGGGAGATCAAGTACTCAAGAGAAACCAAAAAGACGGAAGGCAAGCACAAATTGCTCAGCCCATGGGAAGGACCATATATCGTCAAAGGAGTACGGGACTAGGAACCTACAAGCCGATGACCATGCAAGGAGAAGAAGTCGAAACTCTTGGCACATAAACCAGCTCGAAGGTTCTATCCATAATCGAGAAACTCAAGGCAGCGTAAGAGAAGCGTAACGCAAAAACAACTCTCTCGATACTTCAAGAAGAAGAAGATCAAGCCCGAGAAGAACTCCTGACCATCCAAAGAGGTCACCAAACACGCAGCCACCAGGCACTTCAACAAAAAAAGCTGCCTAGAGTGAAGTTGCATGCCTCCTATGGGAGAAGAACAAGACAGCCCAAACTGGCACTTCACAAGAAGAAGTCGACCAAAAGAAGGCAAACCCGACCACCAGAACGGAGGTCAAATTCCAAGGGTGGAACCACGCGAAGTCCTAGTTTCTAGAATAGCGTCCACACCTTAAATCCTAGCGGAAGATCGTGAACTTTGACTCTTTAAAAAAGAGGACATTGGGATCGGCCCGTTTAGGTCGCAGAGGCCATCAAGGGTCCAGAAAACGCCACTATGTCCAATGACGGCGGACGGCCTTTCGAATCGGGCGTGAACGGTGTAGTGTTGTGAAATAGAAACCCATCATCTTACACAAGTCTCTCGAAAAGCGAGCAGCCCAAACCGGCAAGGTGGATTGTAGTATTATGAAATAGGAACCCAACCATCTTGACCTTCAGTCCAGATGCACTTAAATGGGCCCGGATCGAGAACCCTTCAAGGGACGTCATGCGATAGTCCACTGACAAGCATGGGAGAGCCCTAGCCCGTAAGAGGCAACCCCGAAGTTAGAACAACTCTTTCAGAGCACGACTCCACCAAAATACACTAGCATGTCCAAGAAAGGGCAAACGCTAGAGGGCCTAAAAGGAGAAACCTAATGGCATGGAGAAACCCTCCAGAACAATCGTGACAAGCCTCGGAAGAAGACGCCAAGTCACACGCCAGAGGAAAACAACCCCGCAAAATGGGGGATGCCCCAACCATCATCAGCAAGTCTACGAAAGGACGAGCTGAATCTTCGTAAGAACAACCTCGAAGACCAAGAGCAAGACTCTATCACCTTCAAAGAAGTCTACGAAAAGGACGAAACCGAATCTTGTAAGAAAACCCGTAAGACCAAGAGCAAGACTCTATCACCTTCAAAGAAGTCTACGAAAGGACGAGCCGAATCTTCGTAAGAACAATCCTCAAGACCAGGAGCAAGCCTCTACAACTATTTTCGCCTAATCTACGTAGAAGACGGCCGATACTCGAAAAAAAGAAACTGAATTTGAGAGCAAGACTCCACTCATCATGACAAGTCTCGTGAAGAAGACGTAAGTCATTTGTCGAGAAAAACAATCGACAAAACCGAGCAAGACTCTACAAATACCCCCAACCAAGTCTACGTAAAAGGCGGGTTGACTCTCTAGGAAAAAATAGCACCGGATTTCAGTGAGAAGAGCTTCGTAACTACCTTCACCAAGTCTACAAGAAAAGGCAAGCCGATCCCTTCGAAAAAAAGAACCCCTCAAGTATGAAGCAAGACTCCAATCTACTATGGCGAGACCTATGTGCAGGCTAGCTAGCCGACACGTCAAGGAAGAAACAACCCAAAGGTGCACAAGGATAAGATCCCACGCTACCTCCGGAGAGAGAAGACAAGTCGACAAGTCAAGAAAAACAAGATCGACAACTCGCGTAACTTCAACACTATGAACAGCCAAGTCTCTGCGAAAGGAAATTTGGATCATCACCAAACAACACCGATGTCCCGAAGCACGACTCCAAACTACTCGGCACGAACCTACAAGAAGGATATAAGAGCTGAAAGCCTAAAGAAGAACTCTAAAGGCACAGATCTCAACAAGTCATCCGAAGAACAAGAACTCGTAAGACCACAACAAAAACAAGCAGAGGACAAACTACAACAAGTCTCGCACGAAGGCGCATCGAGTCATACAAAAAGTACAAGTACAAAATGGATAAAAGGGGAAGATCTCTTTATTCAACATCTTGAAGATTACAAGTTACATGGGAAACAACTCCCTACAAGATACAAAGAAGACTCAAATGCACGGGAGCCCAACAAGAACTCCCCGTACAAGATACAAAGAAGACCCGGGGGCACTATAATCCTAAAGAGTACAACACCGCAGTGTGAGAAACCGGCACCCAACGGGCGAAGAAGACGGAGCGCTTCGGACCAAGATTCGAACCCTAAGAGCCCGAATCTCAACGATTCGGGGGCTACCGATGTCAAGACCCTTGCGCCCAAGTCCATAAAACACTGAGCTCGAAGAACCCCGACAACGGCAAGCGAATGGACCCCGTGATCAAGATAAGCTGACCCGGCGAAGAAAAGAACCCTCTCCAGAAGGCTCCGGAGTCCACCATGTCGCAGCGGAGATGAAAGAGCCCAAAGGGAGCTCAACTCCACAAAGAGTAGAAGGAAGCGCACCCAAAGAGCACCATCTTCAGCAATTCCTCAAAAGGCACAACCTTTCCCGAAGATGAGCGGCGACCAATACCGGTTGGGAAGCCGGCATATGTCTACCCAAGCGGCGAGGAAGGAGACCAAAGAGGACCGTGAGGGTAACAAAAAAGAACCCTACCCGACCCATACCAAGAAAAACGAAGGAGGAGAGGAGATTATCTTAGGTCACAAGACATCCCGCGACTCACCCCTCAAACTTTTCGGTGTGGATCACAAGGGAATAGCCTGCCGCTATTCCCAATCACAAGACATCCTCACTCATAGAAGAACTCGAAAGGCTAAAAAGACGCCTCGGGCTGATCCAACTCACTCAAAGGCACCGCCATGGATCCAAGCTCTAATGAAGCTTTTTCCTACGAGAAGAGAGACAATCTAAAGGAAGTAGAAGTAGAGAAGAAGAAAGACACTCGATCCTCACCGAAGCAAAACGGGCAATATTTATAGGCAGAACCAAAGACGCCTATAGACCAAGTCCACGTAAGACGCAGGCAACCAAAGAAAAAGAGGGAGCGGTCACCTCAAATCACGCTGAGGGAATTTATGGCAATGATCGCCACATCGACGTTTTCCTCGAAAAACGGAGCAAATAAAAGCGCGACATGACTCCGTGACCAAGCATAAAAAAAGAGAAACGCCAAAATCCCGGTAAAATGAAGAACCCCTAAGAGCTCAATCTACGAAGAGCTCTTAGACGCCGGGGCTACAGGATACACGGGCACCATTTTTTACAAAAGAGCTCGACGACGAGAAGAACTCAAGACCTTCCAGCTCTTTGTACCAAACAACAAGAAGCTCGGGGTTACACTTCCCACGGGTGCACTTTTTCTAAAAGTGCACACCGTGATGAAGACAACAAGGATCAAGATCAAGACCGCACCGAGAAGAGCAAACAACTCTCATGACTCAAACTTGAGATGATCGGGGCTAGCGGAAGAAGGATCTCCTTTCAAGAAAGAAGAGCTCGGACGACGGGAAGAACTCGAAGAAGGAGGAGAAGAACTCAAAGACCTTCCGGCTCTTTGTGCCAAAAAAAAAAGCAAGAAGCTCGGGGGCTACACCCTACGGGTGCACTTTTTTCAAAATTGCACTCAGTGAAGATGATCTTGAAGACCATATCAAGGCCTCACCCGAGAAGAGCAAGACAACCCTCATGACTCGACCTTTGAGATGCTGCGGGGGGCTTGTGGATACATGATCACCAAAGAACTCTTCCGAAGTTGTTCGCGAGGGGTTCTATCCTAGGTCTGCGCCACAAAACGACTCCCGTAAGGCAATGGAAGCATAGCTACGGTGACTTCGTTGTAACTAGGATAGAACGCTAGTCGATTACCTTGTTTAGAGTTCGGGTGTTCGGTTCCTCTACGGACAACCCTCTCTCAGATCCGACTAGAATCGTAGCGAAGTTCCTTGGACCCTTGGACTATAAAAGGCGGCCAAGGAACACCCTCGTGAGGAGAGCAACAAACATACAGACACAAGCTTGGCCACGACAGTTTCATAGCCGATTTTCATAGCCTCCCATTTCGGCCAACCCCATCAATCAAAAAAACAGGCTCACGCCGACCGGACGTAAAGGTCTTTACTCGATCCTTGATCGAGGGCCCGAACCAAAGATAAAACCCCGCTCTCCATGTCACCGCGCAACAAACCACCGGGCTCCGTGTTCGCCGAGGTTCTAACAAACCGCCCGGGTTCACCCCCGGGCGTGCTCTCGGTCATAAAACATCGACACTATCTCTCTTGATCTAAAGACTAGATCTATCTAGATCTAATCCCCTCTTGCATGCTATCTCTTCTAGATATATTTCTATCAAGACCTAGGGGGAGACTCGTGGTCTCGACCTATTGATCTTGAATGATAATGAATTAGAGTTTCACCCTGGGGTCAGGGGGTCTCGCTTATATAGCCCTTTGGCGATGAACGATGGCCCTTGGATCAAACCGACCTTGAGCAACGGTATAGATACAACCTCAATGTCGGTTAGAAAACCGACCACCAAAGTGGGCCTAGATTGGCTCCAACTCCCCGGGCGATCGCCATGAATGGGCCCCGGGCGACGCCAGTGGCCCCGTGGTCACAATGACATCTCCTTCCTCCCCGGTGTCTTTTGGTGTCTTCTAGAATGTTTTAGTCCACTTTTTGGATTGAGTTGCCTCACGGTCAAGTCTTGTCATCGTATGAGATGCAAACTCTTAGGGTTTTCACCGTTTTATCCGCTTTTATCCGCTCACCCTCCTCAGTAAAGATATAAATCACCAAAGCTCGTGGAATTATGTTAGTAAAGCCCCTAGTCTATGTGATTATTCATTTTATGCCTTTATTCCATGTTTAGTTGACTAGTAATATTATGTTATAACAGGTGTCAACAATGACGGGCCTCGTGACTCGGGGGACGAGCTTCAGTCCTCCTTGCTATTGTAACGCTTTCCTCGACGCGGGTGGTAGCCACGGGCTTCCCCATCACGCCGGTTTCGGGCAAAGGTTTCGCCGCCTCGAGGGGAGTTTTCCTCGATAGGGTGCTCCTCGACTAGAGCTGTCTGCTTCTTCTTTGGGTTGGGGTTGACGGAGGCCTCGCGGTCACATCGGGAGGATGCTTGTCGATGCCCGGCGCAGGCGTGACGTGTCGGGGAGGCCGGCTCACCGCCTGTTGGTACTTCGGCATGTTTGACTGGGGCGTTATGCGTCATCACGAGCTCTTTTCGCCCCCAAGGGGGTCGAGGGCTCGGGCATCTTCGTAGTATCATGGCGGCGGCGGCGATGTTCCACGGCTTGCCCTCTTGAAGAGCGGCAACCCATCGTCGGCGGCGTCGTTTGATATGGCTGTGGACCCATTCGGGCATGCCGATGCCCTTTCCTCCGCGGGCTTCTGGCGCAGCCCGTTCCGATTCAAGGGTTTGGCGGAGCTGCTCGAAGTGGACCCACCTCGCCGAGCTTGTCCTTCATTTCCCTTTGAGCTCTGGCGTCCCCGTATAGACGCCGGTGTTGACGCTTCGGCCCGCCCAGGAGCTGGGCTGCAGGCGTGGCCGTGCCTTCATAAGCGGCCAGCCCCCGTGTCCTCGGCGGCGCTTTCCTCGTCCCCGGTGTTTCCTGTGAACACCCTAGGTGTTAAGCATCTTGAAAGCATGATCATTTGCATAGTATCATCATCATTTCATGCATAAGCAAGTGATAATAGCATTTACTTTGATTTTTGCTCTTATTTTATGTTTGTTTGATCTAGCTACTATAAGATCTTTGCTATAATGATGTTTTGGACCTAGATTATGCCTAGATATATTTTTGACATAATTTAGGACCATGTTTGAGCTGGTGTTTCAATTTAGAAAATTTTTATAAAATAGCCCTAGAGTGTCAAACCTCTTTGACCCATTTTGAAACTCATTTCAAAAGTGCTTGATAGAAGTGTTTTTAGCAAAAAGTTTCTATAGATGAAATGAAGTACTTTTTATGTGGAACAAATGATCTGTTGTAAGTTTCTTGTGAAAAGGTTTGGAAAGGGTTCAAATAGTGCCCAACAGTTTGGGTCAAATTTGAGTCAAATTCAAACTCTGTTTTGACTAGTTAAGTTTGACCTTGCTGTTTTTAATTTTTAGTTTCAAATCTAGGCCGAATTAGAAAAAGTTCATATTGAGTTTTGTAGCTTATGAAATTCTCTTTAAATATAAAAGGTAGAATTAATAAAAGGTAGAATTAATAAATTGACCAAAAGCACAAGGCTATCAAACTAAGCACATCAACAGGTCCTAATCATGCTAGGAACAAATGGTAAACCACCCAAAATGTATTAGCATAACATTACCATGCATTTTGCAAGCATTTTCTATACAACATAAAGATGATAAATATGTAATAAACACCTTAGAAAAACTCTACAAAAATTACAAAGCGGCATTCTACTAGTCTAACATGCCTACCATAAAAATTCATAGCAAACTCATGCATATATCTGTCCCTACACAAAAATGGCATGCTAGCATAAAAGCAGGGCATGAAAATACTTTGTACTATGAAAAGTATGAAACTGCCTAACCATGAACACTAAAAGCTACATAACAGTAACAAATGCATGTACAAAAAGTAGCATGGCAAAAACCCTAGTAATTATTTTTATATGAATTTCCTAAGAAAGCATGGTAAATAGCACATAAATCAAAAATCACTTTTCTACAACAGAACATAGCATGTATGATATTTTTCCTGCACTCTACATGCAAAAACATGAACATTTCAGTATAGGAACCACTATTTTTCCATGCACCAAAAATTAGATATGCATTTCTCTATTCACATGGCAAATAAAGCAATAAATTTATATAAATATAAAAACTACCAGAAAAACCATAGCTCATATTTTCATACTGTATATCTACACACAAGGATCACAGCAAAATTTGTCCCATGCAGAACTAAGCTAAAACGAAAGTGAGATATGAATTTTGCAAGGTACATAAACATGCTAAAAATGAATAATCGAATTAAATAACAGCTTGACACGTGGGGCCCACGGGTCGCTGACCCCAGACGGCAGCACCGGCGGCGCAGCTGACAGCCGGGCCGCGGATCTTGGCCGCCGTTCGTCCCGGTGAATCTGAGGGCACCTACGGTTCGTATCGCCGAGATCTATCGATTGATGCCTCTTACCCAAAGCCGATGCGGTCTCTAGCGGCGATGGCAGCTACGCCGGCGTCACCGGCGATATTGCGATTCCGAGGGTCGGGCGAAGGCAATGCGGCGCGACGAGGCTCGGGTACCCTGCCGAAGCTTCGACGTCACCGAGCGGGAGGATGCGTGGTTACGGCCTTCGACGACATGCATGCCGGCGTCGCGCTGACATGGCGACGGGCGACGCCGCTGTCCAATGAAATGAGCGTGCTAGGCTCCGATTCATCTTTGGCAAAGCTACTACATATCACAAGGTGTGCAAACGGGGTTAGTCTAAGAAACACCACCATGCATGGCCTGGCGGCGAGCAACACGCCCGCGGCGCCATGGCAGCAGTAAACGACCGGCGCGACGCCAAGCCATTCAACCAACCTTAATCTCCCAAGCAACTTTGGTCGAGGCTAGCACATGACTCAAGGGGGTTAGAACACAAGCTAGAACGCTGCCAGATATGGATCGGAGGAGGCGGGCCGAACAACGACGATCGGGAGCCCGGCAAGGCCACGGGTGATGGATTCGGCCCCTCCGCCCTATGCCTTGGCGCGAACCGCGATGCTGGTCGGGAAGGTGTTGCACGAGATGGCGGTGGCTTGTGGCGACGAGGATCCGGGCGAAAGGGGACGATGGCCGAGCTCGGCGGGCGGGCGTCGGGAATGGCGTGCATGCCGCGCGGGCGCGCCGCTACTACTCGCCGTCGTCGTTTACTACTCGGCCGCGCGAGGGAGAGCGAAGGGGAGCGAGTAGAGTGGGGTGCAAGGGACCTATTTCCCCTTCTTCAAGGCACCGGCGCAGGTGTTAGGTGGAGCGCAGCCACGCGGGTGTGGGCGGCCGAACGCGTCACGGGCATGGGGACGGTGGTCGCCCGACGCGGATTAGAGACGCCCGGGTTGGAAGCGCCACTAAAGACCCTAATTCCATGCTAAACCGAATCGCTTTTACCTCCTACCTCAAGATCCGCGGTAGAATCAGCCAAAACTCCAATTGAACGAAATGTTCCTCATGAAATTCTGAGCAAAACACCTATACAAACTTTCTCCAAACTCAGCCTAGATTTGAAACTACGATCGATCAAAAGCTAAACTACTCCGAGGTCAAAGTAAACCCTAATTTGCATTTAATTCAAACAAACTTCGACTTTTCGAACATGCTCCACTCAAAATCATGCAACAAGCCTATAACATCTTTTGTTCTACATGAAATTAGCTACACGTGTCATGAAGGGTGCACACACATGCAAGATCTCTAGCCATGACTTCACTTAAAAGGTCAAACTAGGTCAAACCAAGTCAAAGCACTCTAATTAAACATGATTAGAGGACATGACCAACATCACTTATGCTCTAAAACATCCTATGATCATCACTAAGCACAAATAAAGATTAAACAACTAATTATGCAAGCATTTCATGCATGAAATGACAAGACAAGCAAAACAAGCAAATTTAATAAAACTAAACATACAAATGACATGTATCATTTCATGTGCATGAATGCATGTAACTAAATGATGATTATGCTCATGAAATGCAGATGCTAATGACATGCTTGACACTAGGGTGTTACAAATCTACCCCCTTAAGAAAATCTCGTCCCGAGATTTGGTAGTACTGACCATTCGTTAGAAAATACGGGATAGACTTCTCGTAGATACTCCTCTGTTTCCCACGTAGCATCCTTCTCCCCATGATTGCTCCATAGAATCTTGTATAGCTTCACTATCTTGTTACGAAGTTGTTCTTTCTTTAGTATCCAATATCTGAATTGGCCTCTCAAAGTAGGTCAAGTCGGTATCCACTTGAGCATTTCTCGACCGGAATGTGTTCTTCGTGCACTCTCAAACATTTCTTCAACTGGGATACATGAAAGACATTGAAGACCGATCTCAACTCATAAGGTAGCCAGAATCGGTAAGCCACTTTTCCTTTTCTTGCAACAATACGATAAGGACCTACGAATCTAGGTGCTAACTTTCTTTTAACTCCAAAGCGTTGCACTCTCTTCATTGTGGACACCTTAAGATACACAAAATCACCAACTTCGAATGTCAAAGCTTTACTACGCTTATCAGCATAGCTTTTGTGACGGGCTTGAGCTGCGGCCTTGTGTTGTTGCAATCGCCCTAACCTTTCGCTACGCTTCATCAACAAAGTCGATGCCGAAGTAGGTTCTATCTCCCTCGTTTCAACCCAATTCAAAGGTGTTCTACACTTTCTACCATACAAAGCTTCAAATGGGGCCATCTTGATACTCGCTTGATAGCTGTTATTGTAGGAGAACTCTGCAAATGGTAACCATTTATCCCATGGGCCTTTAGCAGATAAAACACAGGCTCTCAACATGTCTTCTAGTATTTGATTCACCCGTTCTGTTTGTCTAGTTGGTCGGGTGGTATCTTCGAGCTACTTAATTAGCTTTGTGTTTAAGGCTTGTTGTAAACACTCCCAAAATCTATCGGTCCATTGAGATCCTCGGTCAGACACTATGTTTTTGGGTACTCCATGTAGACGAACTACCTGAGAAATGTAGATCTCTCGCATACTGATGTGGTTCATACCTAACGTTCACAGGAATGAAATGTGCTACTTTGGTTAGTCTATCCACAATTACCCAAATTGAATCAAATCCTTGCGGGGTACGTGGAAGTCCAACAATGAGATCCATGGTGATGTTATCCCATTTCCAATCAGAGGTGGGCAAAGGTTGTAGCAATCCTGCAAGTTTCATGTGAATGGCCTTTACTCTACAACAGTTATGACACTTAGCTACATGAGCAGCAATTTCTTTCCTCATCTTGGTCCACCAAAAACGCGATCTCAAATCTCTATACATCTTGTTACTGCCTGGATGGATAGATAGGGTAGAAGAATGTGCTTTGTCAAGATTTGATCTCTAAGCTCCTTATCCTTGGGTACAACTAGACGATTGTCGTATCATAAAACATCATTCTCATCGATTCTAAAATGTTCACTTGGTTCTCGCCTTGAGCTTCTGCTTGATAAAAGAAATGCCTTTATCTGTTTTCTGTCCTCTGATTACCCTTTCCTCCAGAGAGCTTTGCACCTGTATGTTATGCAAGACTGCGGGGTGCACTAAACTAAACTTCTCTTCTAGCAATGGTTGCTCAATGTGCCTTCCGGGCCAAGGCCCCGCCACGACATTTGCCTTGCCCGGGGTGGTAATGTACCTCGAAATTGTAATCCTTAATCAACTCTAGCCATCTTCTTTGTCTCATGTTCACTGATCTTGGTGAAGATATATTTTAGGCTCTTGTGATGCAGTGTAAACATGGCACACATTTCCAAGCGAGATAATGGCCAAATCTTCAAAGCATGTACAACGGCTGGTAACTCCAAATCATGTGTCGGATAATTCACTTCGTGTTTGCGTAGTTGGCGTGATGCATAGGCAATCACTCTTCCTTCTTGCATGAGCACACATCCTAGACACATTGCCACATGCGCCGCGAAAACACATCAAAAGGTTTCTCAATATCGGCCATTTACGGCAAGACCGGAGCGGTTGTTAACAACTCTCGTAATGTACGAAAAGTTGTCTCACACTCTGGTGTCCACACAAACTTCTCATCTTTCTGCAATAATCTTGTCATAGGTTTGGCGATCTTAGAAAAGTAGGGGGATGAATCGATGTTAATACACTGGCTAAACCAAGAAAACTCGAATCTCTCATAGAGGAGGTCGGCGCTTCCAATCCATGACTTCTTGAACTTTACTTGGATCTACCGAAATTCCATCTTCGGATAAGACATGTCCAAGAAATTGTACCTTCTTTAACCAAAACTCACATTTGCTAAACTTGGCATAAAGTTTGTGCTCTCTCCGAGCCCAGCTAACACTATTCTCGAGATGCGTTGCATGGTCTTCTTCATTCTCTGAATATACCAAAATATCATCGATAAACACAACCACGAATTTGTCTAACCGGGCATGAATACCGAATTCATTAGGCACATAAAATGAGCTGGAGCATTTGTCAAGCGGGCGAAGGACATGACAAGGTACTCATATAACCCATATCTGGTAGAGAAAGCAGTCTTTGGAATGTCTTGAGGTCTGATCTTGATTTGATGATAGCCTGAACGAAGATCGATCTTGGAGAAAACCTTGGCCTTGGACAACTGATCAAAGAGAATGTCAATGCGTGGCAAAGGATACTTGTTCTTTGGTCACCGCATTGAGTGGTCGGTAATCCACACACATCCTCAAAGATTGGTCCTTCTTCTTCACAAAGAGAGCAGGACATCCCCAGGGTGAAGAGCTTGGTCTAATCAAACCTTTATCTAGCAATTCTTGAATCCGAACCTTCAACTCGGCCAATTCATTGGGCGGCATCCTATAGGGCCTTCTGGAGATTGGTGTTGTTCCGAGTAAAAGCTCTATGGCAAACTCTACGTCTCTATCTGGTGGTAATCCTGGTAAGTCTTCCGGAAAAACATCGAGAGACTCACATACCACTGGTATATCTGAGATACGCATGACTTGTAGAGCAGCGGAGACACAATTAAGATTAGGTGTTTTGGGAAGAATTATCCGGTGTTCCTTTCCATCACGGGGATCTTTTAAAAGAATTACCCTATTCGGGGTGTCTATAATTACTCCCTAAGTCTTCATCCAATTCATTCTCAAAATAACATCCAAACTCGGTCAGGCTAATACTATTAGGGAGGTGAAGATTTCAAAATTTTCAACTTTAATCTGTACATTTCTAACAACCTTCCTGGTAAGTTGATCAGCTCCTGCTGAGCTAATACGATAACCATAACCCAAATCAGATATCTTCTCGTTATCTTCTTGGGCAAAAGCTTCGCTCATAAAAAGAATGAGGCGATCGAGTCAAACAATACAACAGCGGTGTGATTGTTGACTAGGCAAGTACCAGCCAGTTATAGACTCTCCTTCCGGACTCTCTTCAATATTGGTGGAGTGAATGTTGGCATTTGTTAAGTGCTAAAAAGAATATGAAGGATTCGTAGCGCGCGAACACCTACCATTGTAGCTTTTTCCCTAGGATGAGTATTCTAGAGTATCATATCCACAGGGAAGCTTTGGCTAAAGAATTCTAATAAGTCACAATCATATATCCACTAACTTAGCAAACCACTAGACGATAGTGAGGAGGTAATTTGTTTAAGGATAAGTAAATGTCAATGCATAAAATAATAACCTACTTAAGATATCAAAGAATAACTACACTAATCAAGAGGTCAAAGGGAGAGATCAAGGTTCCTGGGTAATTCTCTATTACTTAGGTTCTATGATAGCAATTATACTAATGCACTTTGGAGCAGCAGGTCCGTCCCAACTCTCGAAGAAGACTAGGAAGAAAGTAGTCGGGAGAAGGCTGCCAAAAGCTCTACGAAACACCAACCCATACGTGGTGGACTACAAAGGCCTGACAGGGCTGTCACCCCTGGGGCTACCACAACTATCCGTAGGTTTGGGCGCAACCTTAGGTAACCAATAGTCTAGACACCAAGTCTACACTACTGATTACTAGTCTAGCTACCTTGCATAACTAGAGTCCTCAATACGAGCGGAGATCCCATGCAATAGCATAACAACTATACTTAACCATATATATGAAAGTAATGGAAGTAAATAGAGAAGATAAATATATGAATCATAAGTCTTGTAGAGAAGATACAAAGACATACCATACTCAAGACATCTCGAGCAGGAGCATAGCTCCTCTCTCCTTACTCTTGATTAGATCTAAGTTAGATCTAATCTAGTTCTAATTATATGGCTAATCTATTTCTAATTACATAACTAATCTACTTCTAATCTACTTCTAATTCACTAATCCCTAAGGGAGAGGTTATCCTTACATTGGGACACCTCTACAACTTAGAGATCATGAAATAGAATGAGATAGAATGAATTAGGGGTTTAACCACGGGGTCGTGGGGTCTTCTTATATAGGCCTTGGTGATGAAGCGATGACCATTGGATCAAACCGACCTTCAATAACGGTGTAGATACAACCTCAAGGTCGATTTACAAACCGACCTCTAAGAAGATGGGCTGGATTGGGCTCGGGACTCTAACATATCTCTTCTCCTCTTGAAATCTGCTGATCTCAAATAGACAACAAAGCTAATGGAACTTGATTAAGCATTAGAGGTTAGCCACATTGCTTTTTTAGGTTGCACTGGGATCTATTTTTGGATTTTCATTTTTTAAAATTTTTATATTATTTTTATATGCAAGAAAAGATAAAGTACTTATGCATCTTTATTTTAGTTTTTTATGCCACCACAGCAAATATCCTTGTGAGTTGTTACACACCACAAAGTTTCTCACATGGGGCTTAGAGTTTCTCAAATGTATATGCAACAAACAATATTTATTTTTCTTTTCTAATGCAAGGCTAGTGCTATAAAGTAAATATGCTAAAGGAAAATAATTATGCAATGCAAGGAGATAAATATAGATAACTACCGATCTTACCTTTTCGGTGAGGGTTCGGTATTTTAAGTCCTCTAAACGAGACTTCTTACCTTGTCATTTCCTTAAGCGTATTATCCGATCTTGACAGCCGTGCTCCTTAAGATGGTGAAGGATGGCGTCACCCATGTTCTTTGTTGTTCTTATGAGTTGGAGTGAAGTGTAGGCAGCGTCTTGTTTAGTGTGCATGCTTGTAAGATATTCACTTGTTGAATTTTGGAGAGACTGATAAGCTTCTCCACCTTTTTGCTCAAAGTGTGTCCTGCTTGCAAAGTCATGGTAGAGATCAAGTGCATGGGCTCTGTTGGTGGAAAAACACCAACAGAACCAAAACTTCATTCATTCTTCTCTAACCATAGGCATAACAAACAAGATAGAGTTGATTTATTATACGCTTTTCTTAAACCTAACTTGGGTGACAAGATCGGAAGATTGAGCATGATTGTTTGTGATTAAAACTTTCAACAGGTCGAATCAAGCTCGTTGACTCTTGGAAGGGTTTTCTTGTCTAAACATCGAAGGCATGATTATCTTCTTCCAAAGCAAGATGTGCAACATTCTAGCTTACATGATTAGGACCAAAAGATCAAGAGAGTGGTGGTAGGAACACTTAAAGAAACAAAACATGTTGAGCTCATGAAATTGGATCAGGCAAGGTTGTTGTTGACGTTTCTTAACGTATATGCGTAAGAATCCATAGCGCACGGAATTGTCGTTATAGCATTTCACCCGAAGTATTCAGGTATCGTATTTCCACGAGAACGGTTGTGTGACTTCTCTCTAAATAGAGTCACCCTAGGATAACTATGGGTGGTGAGGTATCTTCATGGGCTCAAACTCTCTAGCAGGGATCACTTGGTCGTTATGTCATCACTTCGAGCACACCGCCCATGCTAAAGGGACGATTGTCCGCACTGCACCGCGCCACACCCGAACGTGGGGGATTACAAGGGACGGACAAAGGTCGTCAAACCAGCCGCCGACCCCCTCAACCGTGGGATGCGCCACAAAAGATAGAAAACCCTTAGTCTAGACACCACGTCTACACTAGTGGTTATTACTCTAGCGTGTTAACAAGGCTTACCCGTCCCCGGGGTCCTTATACCGAGCACCGCCCGGAAGGAACGACTATCAATCCCGCAAGTCTATAACTTGCAAGATAATATGCTTAAGAATAATAAGCCGAAGAGGGACACAACCATTCTTACCCAAAGTGATTAGAAGGTTGTAGAGGTACAAGCGTGGTCGGTGCCGACAAGTCCGCAGACGGCCACCCGAGATCCGCAATGCACCAAGGGAGGCACACAGGGACTCCATGGAGAAGAGGCCAAGCCCTCTTCTAGCCTTCCCTCTCTCACTCTCCATTAGAACTAAGAGGAAGAAGAATAAGAATAGGAGTGGGACTTCTTCCTCTCTTCTACATTGTGGCTCCTCCTTGTGTTGTGTGGAATTGGTGTGTTGAGAGAGGAAGAGAGGTGGACTACTTATACACTTGGAGGGAGGGGCCTAAGCGCTAAATTACACCAAAACCGACCTTGTACGCCTTCCTAATTAGACCAAACCGACCATCCCATCGGTAACCCCCGAGAAAGGCGGGTTAATGAACCGCCTCCCCGAGGGTGGAAATTTGAAACCGCCTCGGGGAGGGTGCGGCCGCACCTGGGGGGTGCGCGCGCACCCCCGGCTTGGCTTTGGCCCGAGCCTCGGTGGGCTGGCGCCCCTTCATCTTGAAAAGTTGTGGGCGAGCTTTGCTCGCCCAATTTTTGATGTTTTGGGTCGATTTGCTCCCGTGCTTGTGTTTTGCAATAATGCACTTTCCCGGATGGCGTATTTTTGGCCGCTTTTCCACTTGCTTTTATTATAAACTCGCAAAATAAAATACTAGACACTACAAGTGGAATTTTATTAGTGATAAATGTATATGAGCATGGTAAAGATTATTTTTACTCCCTTTTTTGGTAGAATGTTGACGCTAAAAATATGTAGTTGGTTACCGTCAACAAACTCCCCAAGCTTACCCCTTCTTGGCGTCCTCGAGCAAAAGATAAGTACTTGGTTGTTGATCGAGAGCTACTATGCCGATTACATTTCACTGTGCCGGGGTTATAACAAAAAGTTCTACTATAGTTTGAATAAAATGGCACGTTTATTCACCCCTTATTACCTTTCATCTTTTGTGGGGCTTTTTGAGCCGTTTTCGAGTCTTGGGCGGTTGCCGATAGAATGGTTATAATAGAGACACTACTCATTCATTCTTTTTGATCAACTTTTTCATCCGGGATTGTTTATTAAATTAAATTTGTTTTGAGAAGGTATGGGCTTATTTCTTTTTAGGAGAGGTGGGTTCAACTCACCCTTAGACTTGTGTCTGTTATTTCCTCTCTCTTTTTTTTTTTTTTTTTTTCTTCTTCTTCTTCTTCTTCTTCTTTTTATTTGGAGATGTGGGCTCTACTCGCCCTCGGACACGTGTCCCTTTTTCATCTCTCTTTTTTAATATTGCCCATATCTTTCTCTTTCTTTGAAATAAATTCCCGGATGTCAAGTTTCTCTTTAGAATGGAATCATAGTATAATCTATTTGTACCATATCATATTTGGCAACAACTTAGACTAGATAAAGCTTATGCAACCCACATGAATCAGGTTTTTCAAGGTGAGATTTAAAACTTAGCCACTAAACTCAAACTTTAGAGAAATTCAAGTTATAAACTAGGCACAGGCAAAACATAAGATAGAGCAACTATTCATCATTTCAACAAGGGACTAAAGCTAAACATTTCCATTGCTCATATGTATAGGAATGGAATTTTTTTCCCTTTTTTTCTTAGCATAACTCATCATTTTATAAAATAGAGAATATAATCAAAATGTGAGATACACGTTACCTTTCTTGGAGTCCTCCCCAAGCTAGCTCTTTACTTACCTTTCATGGTTGTGCTAGCTTATGTGCGCAATGATTTGAGTTGTGATTGGTCGCGGTGGTTGGAGGCTCCCCCAAGCTTGTCTTTTGATGTCATCACAAAAATGTAGGACAAGGAACTTGGGGTTGAAAGGTTTATCTCCTCTTCTCTCATCTCTCCTCCTTCTCTTCTCTCCCCTTTTTTATTATTATTGTGAGATGTGAGAGTGAGAGTTTTGCACAAACCACCGTTTGGCGAGGAAGGAGTTAATGGTAGTCGTTCGTCTCGTCCTCCTCCATCATGAATTGCTCGGTGTTTGTGCATTGTGTTGGGGAGGTCTTAGAAGTTTGTTCATTGTGTTTAAGAGATCTCCCCCACACTTGGTCCTGTACACTGGTTTTATTTAAAACAAACAAAAACAAAACAAAACAAAACAAACACACATGGTTCTACCGGTTTGAACACCGTGGAACCTTTATTAAGAAATTTATTTTTGTTTTATTATTTATTTATTTATTTGTTCACCTCATCATCACTCCAGCAAGGCTAACATAAAGAACCAATGAATAACATAGCCTTTATTTATCTCCAACATAAGATACTCCCATAGATCATGACAACAAAGCTCTAAGTTCATTAATCAAGATCCAACACCATGTCGAATTTTTGATTAAAGGAGATCTTTTTAACCTAAGCACCATGCTCAATTTAAAAAGATCTATGGATGCATTACGCGTGTAAATGCACCCAAACACAAAGCATATGTCATAACAAAGGAAGCATGAAATTGTATGTTCAGAACTATGGAGACAAATATGAGTAAGAGTGTTTGGTGAACATTTATTTCCCTTGCATACGGATATACTTACCGACAAAGATCTACGGATGAAGCATCGGGGTTGTTGCTGCGGTTTTGCGTGATGGTCCCCGCCCTGTGTGCACCTCAAGGCTAGGGCCACACACACACGCGGCGCATGGGCCATGGGTCTTGATGGTAGCAAAGAAAGGATGAGAGACAAACCCTTCTTGCTTGTTGAAGCAATGATGGGTGGAGTCAGCAGCACTTTGATATGTATCTTGACCATGCGGGGCCAACCTACTCCTCTCTCTTATTATTATTATTATTATTATTTTCTATAGATTTTTTTTATTTTCAACAACACTCTTTTTTCAACTATATTCTATCTTTTTTTATAGCATTTTTATCTTTCTCTATATTTTTTCTTTCTTCTCTTTTTTTTTTCAACCCCTTCTCTCTTTTTTTCAACAAGGTAGGGCTGACATCATCTTTTATTTGCCATTGTTTTTGTTTTTGAATGTCCCCTTGGTGGATGGAACTTGGGATTGTCACCATCTTCCCTCACACTTAGACTTTTTGTGTAAAAGTCAAGTGTGCAAGGTCCGGTCTCCTCTTGAGCATGTTCCATCACCCATGAACATCATAACTTCTTCTTCTTCTTCTTCTTCTTTTTTTGTGATGTAGCCCTCATGTTCTCGAGCGCCGCATGCCTCTTTGTTCTTCTTAATCGATCTCCACCTGAAATGGTTAGCGACAAGAATACCCGAAGGTGCATACTAACTTGATAACATGTTCTTGCTTTTTTATTAATAAGAAGAGAGAAAGACTTTTTTTGTTTTTTTATGATAGTCCGGGGTATCTCCTAGTAATGCTTTCTTTATGGTCGTAAGCTTGACCGTGGGAAAACATCCTACAGGTGATGGTGGTGAAGTTCCCAGTTTCACCACTAAGAATTTAGCATTACGCTCAAGCTCGCAAGGTTAGCGTCATCATGCTACTACGAGGCTTGCAACCATTCTTAAAAAGGTTTACAATGAGAACCAAGAGATGGTTGTAATTTTCGTGGAAGCACTCGACTAGAACAAGACAAACTCAAGAAGACCTAAAGGTGAGCATGTAGGAAGTCTCAATTGACAACTTGTTATGCTCAACAACATATTTCTTCTTGGTCTCAAGAGTTGTCGCTTCATGCATGTCCATGGCACATGAGGGTTTACCCTCAAAAGATTTGTTGTGAAGGACTAACATTCGAATCTTGACCATTGTCAAGAACAATGTTTTGTTGTTGGGAGGGACATGACTTTGTGTTCGTGTGTGAAGGCGGCAGGGTGTTTCGTTTCACTAAGATGTGGAAACAACTTGGGTGAAACGAGTAGAGTTATAAACTTCGCCTCCTCGAACGGGTTTTGGTTGGGAAGATGCTTCGCCTTTGGGATATCTAGATGAGAGGCAAAAGCAATCTTTCCCAACTTCTCATCGTGGCTTCCCTCTATAGTTTTTTTTTTGTGAAAGAGCTTCTTTTTAGAGGGTAGCCTATGAGAAGATCGAAATCAAGGATGGGGTAGATATGGAAGTCTAAGCATACCTCGGTTTTACGAGGTTCCATCATCATCCTTGAATTCAATCGCGAACTCCGAAGGATAAAGCATTCCTTCCTTCGGTGTTCGTGGTTCGGAGAGGGCTCAACCGTCAGTTCCAATGATGGTAAGGGTAAGGGTTCAACTAATGAGGGCTCCTCAAAGCTTGACATGCCCTTAATGTGGAGGGGAATAGGTTCTACAACGGGAGAAGCGAGCTTCTCTAGGATGTGTTCAAGGGTTTTTCCTATGTTTAGATTTGTAGGTTTATATGCAAACAACCCTCCAACGGTCGTGTCAAGGCATAGGGCAAAGATCTATGTCAAGACCCGTTACAAAAGATATGCAAAAGCACACTATCGGGTAATGACAAGTCTAGGCCAACATGTATAAACACTATAAACCCGGCCTAGGCTGCACCTATGGACTCCTTCTCATCCTACTTGAGATCGAGGATTGTCCTTGGTAGGCATTAATGGGGAAGAATGCTAGACAAAAATTATCTTTGAGTTCTTCTCAATCCCCATTCAAACTTCCTACGATAATAGTGTACTATTGTTTTGTTTTCCCGAAGAGGGAGAGCGTAAAACAAATTCCACATGTGAATTTGAATCATGCCGTAATGCCGAGGCAAGATTATAACTCCTCGAAATCTCATAGGTGGTTACACGGGTTTTTAAAATGGTCACCAAAGAAGGAGTGTACCCGAACCAAAGGTTTTTAAAAAATTTAGGGTGGAGTTCATGGCCTGTTGAAAATTTTGATTTTGAAAAAGATTTTGGCCCCGTGAACTCCCCTTTGGAGACGGATAGATTTTGAATTTGGTGAAGGCTTCATTTTGAAAATGAAAAAACAATAACTATTTTTTTTGTTTTTGGATACAACACACGGGTGCTCAAGGCTCGAGAGATTTACGACTACCGTTCCCCGGCAAGGGCACCAGAAATGCTTGTTGACGTTTCTTAACGTATGCGTAAGAATCCGCAGTTTACGGTAATTGTCATTATAGCATTTCACCCGAAGTATTCGTGGTATCGTATTTCCACGAGGAATCCGGTTGAGTGACTTCTCTCTAAATAGAGTCACCCTAGGATAACTATGGGTGGTGAGGTATCTTTATGGGCTCAAACTCTCTAGCAGGGGATCACTTGGTCGTTATGTCATCACCGGGCACCGCCCACGCCCAAAGGACGATTGTCCGCGAATTGCACCGCGCCACACCCGAACGTGGGGGATTACAAGGGACGGACAAGGTTGTCACAACCGCCCGCCTACCCCTCAACCGTGGGATGCGCCACAAAAGATAGAAAACCCTTAGTCTAGACACCATGTCTACACTAGTGGTTATTACTCTAGCGTGTTAACAAGGCTTACCCGCCCCCGGGTCCTTATACCGTAACACCACCCCGGAAGGAATGACTATCAATCCCGCAAAGTCTATAACAACAAGATAATATGCTTAAGAATAATAAGCCGAAGAGGGACACAACCATTCTTACCCAAAGTGATTAGAAGGTTGTAGAGGTAAAAGCGTGGCGGGTGCCGACAAGTCCGGCACTCCGCCACCCGAGATCCGCAATGCATCGGGAGGCACACCGGGACTCCATGGAGAAGAGGCCAAGCCCCTCTTCTAGCCTTCCCTCTCTCACTCTCCATTAGAACTAAGAGGAAGAAGAATAAGAATAGGAGTGGGACTTCTTCCTCTCTTCTACATTGTGGCTCCTCCTTGTGTTGTGTGGAATTAGTGTGTTAAGAGAGGAAGAGAGGGGGACTACTTATACACTTGGAGGAGGGGCCTAAGTGCTAAATTACACCAAAACCGACCTTGTACGCCTTCCTAATTAGACCAAACCGACCATCCCACGTCGGTAACCCCCGTAAGGGGTTAATGAACCGCCTCCCGAGGTCGGGCGAAACCGCCTCGGGGAGGGTGCGGCAAGCACCTTGGGTGCGCGCACCAAGGCTCGGCTTTGGCCCGAAGTCTCGGTGGGTGGCGTCCCTTCGTCTTGAAAAGTTGTGGGCCGGGCTTTGCTCGGCCCAATTTTGATGTTTTGGGTCGATTTGCTCCTGGGCTTGTGTTTTTGCAATAATGCGCTTTCCCGGATGGCGTATTTTGGCAGTTTTCCACTTACTTTTTATTATAAACCTGCAAAATAAAATACTAGACACTACAAGTGGAATTTTATTAGTGATAAATGTATATGAGCATGGTAAAGATTATTTTTACTCCCTTTTTGGTAGAATGTTGACGCTAAAAAAATATGTAGTTGGTTACCGTCAATAGTTGTTACTCTAACATGTTTGATTCTTTCTTTATGAACAAGCCATAATTAAGGTAAAACTTAATTAATGAGAACTTACCTCAAGATGTTACCTTAATATTGGAGTTTGACAACATCGTAACATCTTGTGGTGATTCTTTTTCTTTCGAAGCTTTCCTTCTTTGGCCTCTTGTGTATCTTGCTCCTCCCTCATCTCTTTTATTGCATCGTCCTTTCTTTAAATTGTTCTAGGACCTTTTTGCTCCTCTCATGGTTTTCTTCTGTAATATTAGTTGACACATATACCCGAAGGAATATACAAGTAATTGTAAACAAGGGTAGAATTGTCACGAGCTCAAAGTTGCTTCTATGCTAGAAAGAGTTTTGATTAGATATTTTAATTAGCATATGTTTACTATTACTTTTTTCTCTAGTGGGAAATTTTATTATATCTTAAGTTTGATTTTAATGTAAGACATTTATTAACCAATTAAACTTAGAGAGACAAAGTAATAGTGAATAGAGGGATTGCAAACCAAAGATGTCGAGTGGACGGGAGCTTGAGAGGAGGAAGAGTATTGTCAGATGATCTTTAGAGAGTCGACCTTCCTCCCCCATGCTCGAGCCTTCCCTGTCACTCGACACTTTAAGTGTGAATCTTGAACAGTCCCTAATCGTGTGTTGCAATCACCATGTCCTTAGATGTTGTTCATCCTTTGTTCCTGCAAGGTTAGTGACCGAGAATACCCGAAGGGAACTTGTCCTAGGAACATGTGTTGTTGTTTTTTTTTTTAGCATGAGCCTTCATGTGCTCAGATATTTTTTTTCTTTAGAACATAAGACAAAAGTTGGATACAAATATGAGATTTATATTCACTTACCTGTCGCTTTGTCCATCCTCTTCCTTCGGATAAGAGCTTTTTTATATATCGTGTTGTATGACACTCTTCTTCATTGAATGGACATAGCACAGATCCTTTCCTACAAAATATTAATGGACACATACCCGAGGGAATATACAATATGGTTGAAGCGGGGTTGTTGTCCAAAGTTCATAAAATCTCATCTATGCTAATGAGAAGGTGGTTCTTTGATTACCTTAGCACATATTTTATTTATTCATGTCTTATACACATTTTGTTTGTGGCTGCACTCTAGCATGTGGATTAAGGCAAAGGTAACTTGTAGCAAAAGACAGAGTGAATGATATTTGATACTTACAATTATTCCATGAATGAGCCGTGTCTTTTGCACAAGGTTAGAGTTCATCATATGCCTTGCTTCATCTCTAATCTCAGTTCATCTCTTGACTTACCCGAATTGGATTTGATAGTTTTTTGCATGGGTTAGTCCAACACAATAACCAATGTCTCACGCAAGTAATTCTTAGTTCAATAACCAAACTAGACTCCATGTCTAATTCAATTAAGGAAGGCATTTTAACCTAAGCACCACGCTTAATTTAAAAGCCTTTGGAAATATCCTATATGCATATAGAAATACTCCCAAACTAAAGCATACTATAATAAACAAAGGTAGCATGATAGCACTATAGAGATTTAATCAAATAGAGATGAAAGAGCATGATCATGGTGAGGATTTTTTTTTTTTAGATGCAAACTATATGGATGTATGCAAAGAACTAAACATGCAATGGATCTACTATGAGAAAACATAAACTAAGCGGAGTGAATGCATGAGTTGATAAAGTAAACATGCAATGCAATGTAAGAAATTAAATGATAACTACTCAATCAATTTATAGTCCATGAGTAAGACTTTCTCACCTTTTAATCATACTTACCACAATGTGCAACTTCTATGTACGTCACTTGAGATGTGTGCATTGAATTCTTGTGACGACGACTTCTTCTTCAATCTATACATGGTTAGAATAATATATATTTAAATACATACCTTGAGATAGCAGGGTTCCAATGTGTAATGAATCTTGAATAATCAGGCACCCTAGGTTCTTCAATCTTTCTTCTTTTCTTTTCTTGTGGTATCTTGTCGGAAGGTCGCAACGACATCTTTTCTCCCTGTCTATTCCACAACTCAATAGAATAAGGGTAATCCTACTAAAGCTAGTGATACACTAAATTAGCAGACATCATGATCATCATTAGAATCTTTAGGCCAATTACTTCCCCGGTAACGGCGCCAAAAAGTTTGTTGGCATTTGTTAAGTGCTAAAAGAATATGAAGGATTCTGCAAGCGCACAGTAACACCTACCATTGTAGCTTTTCCCTAGGATGAGTATTCTAGAGTATCGTATCCACGGGGAAGCTTTGGCTAAAGAATTCTAATAAGTCACAATCATGTATCCACTAACTTAGCAAACCACTAGGCGATAGTGAGGAGGTAATTTGTTTAAGGATATGTAAATGTCAATGCATAAAATAATAACCTACTTAAGATATCAAAGAATAACTAAACTAATTAAGAGGTCAAAGGGAGAGATCAAGGTTCCTGAGTAATTCTCTATTACTTAGGTTCTATGATAGCAATTATACTAATGCATTTTGGAGCAAAGAGTCCGTCCCAACTCGAAGAAGACTGGGGGAGAAAGTAGTCGGGAGAAGGCTGCTTAAGCTCTACGAAACACCAACCCATACATGGTGGACTACAAAGGCCTGACAGGGCTGTCACCCCTGGGGCTACCACCACAGCTATCCGTAGGTTTGGGCGCAACCTCGGGTAACCAATAGTCTAGACATCAAGTCTACACTACCGATTACTACTCTAGCTACCTTGCATAACTAGAGTCCTCAATACGAGCGGAGATCCCATGCAATAGCATAACAACTATACTTAACCATATATATGAAAGTAATGGAAGTAAATAGAGAAGATAAATATATGAATCATAAGTCTTGTAGAGAAGATACAAAGACATACCATACTCTGAAGACATCTCCAGAACAGGAGCATAGCTCCTCTCTCCTTTACTCTTGATTAGATCTAAGTTAGATCTAATCTAGTTCTAATTACATGGCTAATCTATTTCTAATTACATGACTAATCTACTTCTAATCTACTTCTAATTCACTAATCCCTAAGGGAGAGGTTATCCTTACATTGGGACACCTCTACAACTTAGAGATAATGAAATAGAATGAGATAGAATGAATTAGGGTTTAACCCTGGGGTCAGGGGGTCTTCTTATATAGGCCTTGGCGATGAACGATGACCATTGGATCAAACCGACCTTCAATAACGGTGTAGATACAACCTCAAGGTCGGTTACAAACCGACCTACGAAGATGGGCTGGATTGGGCTCGGGACTCGGGCGGGGGCCTAAATGGCCCGGCGGCCGCCGGCCCTTGTGGCACAATCAAATCTCCTTTCTTCGGTATCTTCTAGTGTCTTCTATAGTGTTTTAGTCCACATTTTGGGTCGAGATACTTCACGGTTAAGTCTTGTCATCGTATGGGAGATATATTCTCGGAACTTTCTCCTTCTTTTATTTATCTGTTAAGTCCCTGAAAAGATATAAATCACCAAAGCTCGTGGAATTATGTTAGTAAAACCCCTAGTCTATGTTGATATTCATTTTATGCCCTTATTTCATGTTTAGTTGACTATTAATATTATGCTATAACAGGTGTCAACAAGTGAACCTATCCAATCTTCTCGCCTATAGGGTTGGTTACTCTTGGGTTGTGGGTAAAACCTAGAAAAATGTCCTAGTGTCCCACAATTATAGCACTTGTTGAGGTTAGAAGCACTATCAATACCATCTGTCTTTGCTCTCTGTTGGCGTTTCTTAACGCAATCACTAAGAATAAATATTATCCTTAATGATAACGTCGAGAGAGCGTCGGGGTGATAGATAAATTGAATATTGCAAGGGTCAACCCGCAAAAGCGCATCGGATCTATCATCGTAGCATTTCACCCGGGGAGTATTAGGGTATCGTTCATTTATATTTTCCCATGGGAAGGCAGGGTTTAGATTTAATATGATGATGATAGCCCACAATGTATGTATGGATAGCCACTAATCATGTACAGAGGTAAGTGACAATAATATTGGAGATAGTGGTGACACACACACTTCTTGAGCACTAGAAGGAATAAATAGGAAACAACAAGAAAGGGAAAATCTATGTTGAGTTGGCTATTCTAATATCGCCAATGCGTCAGACTATAGTCTACATATGTTATTCATGGTTCATTGCAGAGATGGGCTAAAGTGATGAGGAGATGCCTGCGGCTGGTATATGCCAGCCGGTGACACTTGATAAGACTCCAACCCGACACCCGGACGTGGAGGAGTGCGAAGGACGAACAGAGCTGTCACCATCTGCCGCCTACCTCACTACCGTGGGATAGGCATTTCCCGGATGATTCTCTATAGACCTAAGCACCATGCTTACGTTTATAGAAAACTACCTAAACCCCCTAGGTAACCCCGACCCTACGGATCGACATGGCAAGAGTAAAGGTAAACCCGAAGGTACACCAGACCATCACCCGAGCTTAGTTCTACTACGTTCCAAGAACGATATATGATTCATTTAGCCTAAAGTTAGTCATGTTAATTATCACATCATACTAACTATACTCTAGTTGGCACAATATGAATATAACATGAGGATAACTATACTCTAGTTCATATGCATTGCGATATAAATAATGAGACTTGAATAAAGGAAAGAACTTCATAGTAAATTATCAAAAGATCCTTCCAAGGAGACAAGCCCTCCTTGAAGCTTTGCCTAACTCAAATCCTACTACTAAACTAATGAAGTGGAGAGTGTAGAGCTCAAGGTAAGGATGTAACAATGTGTAATGCGTTGTGTGTGTGTGTGAGTGAGGGGGTGCCTCTCTTTATATAGTGGAGAGGAGGAGTGAATGGAGGGCTCTCCTTGCTTCGAGGTCTTCTTTGGCGGGAACAAAACTTTGCACCGCATGCAACCGCCGAATGAAAACCGGTCCAAACCGCCAGAGAAAGGGCGGCAAATTTTGGCGAAAATTTGCGCCGCCGCCCGCGCCGGCCGGCCCTGGGCCGGCCTCCCGGCCCCGGCCTTCTCCCCGTTGCGCGCGTTTTGTCCTTCAAATGTTGGGCCTATGATGGTGCATGGGCCAAATTGTGCGCTGGGTTTGGTCCTCTTGATTGATCCACTCCTTGGCTTCTTTTATTCAATACGCTTTCTAATTTATTTGGCGACTTTTGTACTTTTTCCACTCTTATACCTGAAAAACATAATTTCTACGAATACAAGTGGAACTAGGTTAGAAGTAACGGTATATGTAACATAAGTTTGCTCCTTTCTCATGAATTGGATAAAGGTTGGCGGTATAATATACTTGATAATGACCGCCAACAAGTCCCTAAGCTTAACCTTTGCTCGTCCCGAGCAAATAGCTAAAATGTTTGGTTGTTGATCGGGAATTCCTACAATGCCGATATATTTCAAAATGTACCATGCTCATAATAAAGTATTCTTCCGTTGTTTAAATAAATTGGTATTTTTATACGTCCTTGTTTACTTAAATCATATGGGGCTTATAACATTCTCCAAACTCTTGGGTTATTGCAAGATAGAACGGTTTTCATAGAAACACTAGTCATTCATTCTTTGATTGATCATTCATGCGGAGGAGATTTTTTCGTCATGATTCCTTAAATCATCTCAGTGTGCAAACCATAAGGAGAAACAAGTCATAAGCCTTGATCAAGATGTGCAAGTGAAATTTTATTTTTTTTTGATAAGGCATGGGCTAGCTCTTATTTATTTTTTTTAGAGAAGTGGGCTCTACTCGCCCTCGGACACTTGTCCATTATTCTTCTCTCTTTTCTCTTTTTTTTTTTTAGAGGTGGGTATCGAAGTACCCATTGTTTTATTTTTCGGACACACGTCCATTTTTTTTCTGGCTTAGCCCATAACCTATTTTTGGCAATGTGAATGTGAATCTTGATCAAAAGCGTATGACAGGTGTCTCACATAGGCTATCATGAGAATTTTGATCATTAAGGAATTTTTGAAGATTATTCTCGAATGATGAATCTCTCTTAGAATAGAATCATAGTAGATTCTATTTTTACCATATCATATCCGGCAATAGCTTAGAGAACAATCATGTGTTTGCATACCCACAAATCATTAAGTTTTTTTAGGACAAGACAAGTTAAGCCAATAAACTTAAACATTGGAGAATACAATGTTATGAACTAGGTGCAAATTGAACTATAGACAGAGCAACTATTTATCATTTCAACTTCGAGAAATTAAGCATCCTTATACTACATATTGGAGTGGAATCATATTTTTTGTTCTTTTCATTTTTTAAAGGAAATGAAAAATGAAAAACTAAGAGATAAAATAAAATGATAGGGGAGGTAGGTACTTACCTCTCCGGGGGTCCTCCCCAAGCTAGCCGATGGCCTATGGGTTGGGGTAGTACCCCATGTGGCGCCGTAACGCCAACCGTGCCTCGTGCTCCGCCGTCTCCGTTCCGCCTCCTCTCGCTGGTGTTGCGTGTACGCTGATGGACAAAACTTGATCGGAAAAGAATTCACCGCGCACAAACCAGTGAGTGATCTTGAGCGCAATCTCACCGCGGCGGAGTTCCACATTCCCGAAGTCGGGTGTTGATCTCTTTGAGCGCTCTGGGGTCCACCGTAGAGTGACGTGGTGGTGGCATCCCCTTCGAGTCGGAGGACACCGTGGTGTGTCTCATGCCATGTCGACCCTCCCGCTTGGTCTAGATGAGGTGTGAACATCCCCCATCTTTGGAAGGTGGGTGTGAGCCCGGGGTTCAGCGTTGGTGTAAAGAACCCGGGCGTATAATCGGTACGGGTGTAGGGTGGCATCGTGAACCACTAGCCTCACCCGTAGCTCTCCTTCGTGATGACCTCCGCGAGAAACAGAACTCCTCGCGTGCTTTCGCCTAGCTCAACTAGAGCGAAGGTGAGTGATGGAGATTTATATAATGAGAGTTCCGGGTTAGGGAGCGGAATCTCATTTATATATCCCGGAAAATAATAGATAATCTTTCTCATGGTCATTCTCATCAAATTTTATTATGTGCCCTTGCATCAGGGTGTGATAATGAAATTTCAGGAGGTGGAGTATCTAGGTATGTGACATTCTGCCTTGCAATGCACCAATGTTACTAGCAATCCTTGTCACAAGAGAGGTACAATAAACAGGTGTGGATTGTTTAAAATTGCTAAGCATGCATTTTATGATTTCTTTTACAGAGCAATCTTTCTCTTGTGAACTATGGCAAAGAGGCATTGCATCTCAACATCCAAAAAGACGACGAAATTCTTGCCTAGGGAACAAAGTTATGGCAATCCATTTTTGCATAAATTTCAATGTTGGGTGATGTATGTTGGCATTAGTAGGACGAAATCTAGGATCTGTAGGAACTATGGTGGAGATTTCAGTGAAAAGGCTAAGACGATTAAAAATCGGTAAAAGCAACAGCTAGGTTTGTGCAACATTTCTTAGCATCAAAGCCTATGTGCCTAGCTAGTTCTTGCCAAGTGTAATAGTGAAATTGACTAAAAAGTCGAAGCTAACACCCTAATCATGAACTTCCAAAGATCCTAGAAATTGGATGGTGAGGAGGCGAGAGCCCGGCTCATCCGGGGAGCAATCGGACCATCCGACAGTTTTTCCAAATGATGGGGAATTCGTTGTCCATACCTAGTTTTTCGAGGACGTCGTTGGGGAAGCGAGGAGCCGGAGCGTAAGTCTCGGTTCTTGAGGATGTTGTAGGCTTGCATCTCCCGTTCTCCTTCCGTGCCGAGGTGCGGTGCATCGGCTTCCTCGATCGTCATCCCCGTGGGTGCTTGTTCTTGCTCTTGCTCTTGCGAGGGTGCGTCTTCTTCGTATGCTTCGGCGTTGTCGAAGTGTTACCCTAACTTCCTTGGGAGAGCCTCGCTTCTTCTCACGCCCTTCTTGATCGCGCTTGCCGCTTCCCGAACATGTTAGCGAACAAAAGCTTAACGGAATGGAAACAAGTGCTTACTCTTGAGAGGACTTGGGAGAGAGAGCTTAGAGAGAGAGTAGTGCCGGTGTTCTTGCACTAGAGCTTGGGAATGCTTTTGTGGAGTGCAAGAAGTGAGCAAGTAGCAAAATGAGAGAGTGAGGGAGTGAGAATGAGAGGGGTGGAGAGCTCTCCCGCCACCTCGCGAATTTATAGCCCGATGCACCCCGACACTCTGGACGAAGGCAACGGCTAGGCGATGTGGCCGCTTGGCCCGTGACAGAGGCGCCGCTGGGGGCGGCCGGCCCAGGCGCGCCGGCCCCATCCCGGGCTCCTCTGTCGCCCCCGCTTTGGCAGTGCAGCTCAAACGGTCGACCTTAATGCAAGTAAGCAGCAACGGTCGGGTTCGACCCGAAACTTTGTTTTTTCATTTTCTCTCATTTTATAAATGTTTAAGAATTTTTTGGAATAAAGTTTTATTCAGAATATGGCATTATTTATAAAATCTTATCAATATATATATTTTATTTATATTATTATTTTTATATTTTAATTGACATGGGAAATATGGCAATGGGATTAAAATATGAAAAGGAATTCTTTTAATATTAAAGAATATGGTAATAAAAAGGAAATTAATTAATTAAAGAGGTTTTGAATTCAAATATTAAAAATAATTTAATATGAGGAAAATAAATTTATAGAAGGAAAATATTTATTTCTTACCTTAGTGAAGCTTACCTTTAGGCCTACTTCACACGCCATGCCTTCTTCGTATTTTTGGATGGTGACGTGGTAGGCGATGGCGACTTTATTTCTTCTTGAATCTTTTCGAGGGTTGCAGGGGGTAACGTTCCTCCTCCTTCTTGGCAGAACAGGTACAACTTTCTCTTTGGTTTTCGATCATCTTCTCGATGAGCGCTTCGCTTTCTCAACGGTGAGGGATAAGAACGCCCCTCCAGCCAGCAAAGATCTATGTGGCCCTTCGACATGGTCGTAAGACCATTGTAGAAGTTCCGGAAGGACGAGCCACTTCTCCATGCCATGGTGCTGGCGGCGAGGATGTACTCTTGCAGCCTCTCCCACGCCTCGGTATGGGTTCCATTGTCCGCTGAAAAATTGGAAATTCTTGCCCGCGCAGGGCATTGGTTTTGCCCATTGGGAAGAACCTTGCGAGGAATGCGGTGGAGCATTTACTCCAAGTGCCGACAAACCTCCTTGTCCTTGTAGAACCATTGCTTCGCTTTCCCCACAAGGGAGAAGGGAAACAAGCGAGCCCTGATTGCAGACCGCTCAACGTCCTTGATGACGATTGTGTCGCACAGCTCCAAGAAGTTCTGGAGATGAGCATTTGCGTCCTCGCTTGGCAGTCCACAGAATGGACTTGCTTGTACCATCGTGATGAGGCCAGTCCTTATCTCAAAGTTCTTGTCGCCCAAGTTGACACGGGGGCCAACTGGGACATTGCCCACGATGGGGACAGAGTAGTCACGGAGTGTCTTGGTGGCCATGAGTGTTGATGAAGATGGTACTTGGATGACAGGTGCAACCTCCTCGGGAGTGATGACAGGAAGAGTGGCCTGAGCCCGACTCCTTCTGAGCAGCCTCTCTGGATCGTCGACGAAGTTATTCGGCAGGTTGCGACCAGTCATACACTATCCCCTCGTTTTCATCCACAACAGGAAGAAAAACAAAAGGAGTTAGCTTCAAAAGATTAGGGCTATCATCCATACATGTGGTTATGATCATCTTTATTAATATATATTTTTTTAACCTTGCCTTCCCGACAACGGCGCTTAGAAATGTTTGTTGGCGTTTTCTTAACGCAATCACTAAGAATAAATATTATCCTTAATGATAACGCCGAGAGAGCGTCGGGTGATAGATAAATTGAATATTGCAAGGGTCAACCCGCAAGTTTATCGAATCTATCATCGTAGCATTTCACCCGGGAGTATTCGGGTATCGTTCATTTATATTTTCCCATGGGAAGGCAGGTTTAGATTTAATATGATGATGATAGCCCACAATATATGTATGGATAGCCACTAATCATGTACGGGGTAAGTGACAATAATATTGGAGATAGTGGTGACACACACACTTCTTGAGCACTAGAAGGAATAAATAGGAAATAACAAGAAAGGGAAAATCTATGTTGAGTTGGCTATTCTAATATCGCCAATGCGTCGGACTATAGTCTACATATGTCATTCATGGTTCATTGCGAGATGGGCTAAAGTGATGAGGAGATGCCCTGCGGGCCGGTATATGCCACCGGTGACACTTGATAAGACTCCAACCCGACACCGGACGTGGAGGAGTGCGAAGGACGAACGTAGCCTGTCACCATCCGCCGCCTACCTCACTACCGTGGGATCCGGCATTTCCCGGATGATTCTCTATAGACCTAAGCACCATGCTTACGTTTATAGAAAACTACCTAAACCCCCTAGGTACCCCGGCCCTACGGATCGACATGGCAAGAGTAAAGGTAAACCCGAAGGTACACCGGACCATCACCCGAGCTTAGTTCTACTACGCTCCAAGAACGATATATGATTCATTTAGCCTAAAGTTAGTCATGTTAATTATCACATCATACTAACTATACTCTAGTTGGCACAATATGAATATAACATGAGGATAACTATACTCTAGTTCATATGCATTGCGATATAAATAATGAGACTTGAATAAAGGAAAGAACTTCATAGTAAATTACCAAAGATCCTTCCAAGGAGACAAGCCCTCCTTGAAGCTTTGCCTAACTTGAATCCTACTACTAAACTAATGAAGTGGAGAGTGTAGAGCTCAAGGTAAGGATGTAACAATGTGTAATGTGTTGTGTGTGTGTGTGTGTGAGTGAGGGGGTGCCTCTCTTTTTATATAGTGGAGAGGAGGAGTGAATGGAGGGCTCTCCTTGCTTCGAGGTCTTCTTGGCGGGAACGAAACTTTGCACCGCATGCAACCGCCGAATGAAAACCGGTCCAAACCGCCAGAGAAAGGGCGGCAAATTTTGGCGAAAATTTGCGCCGGCCGCCCCCCCTGAGGCCCCGGCCTTCTCCTGTTGCGCGTTTTGTCCTTCAAATGTTGGGCCTATGATGGTGCATGGACCAAATTGTGCGCTGGGTTTGGTCCTCTTGATTGATCCACTCCTTGGCGTCTTTTATTCAATACGCTTTCTAATTTATTTGGCGACTTTGTACTGCTTTCCACTCTTATACCGCAAAAACATAATTTCTACGAATACAAGTGGAACTAGGTTAGAAGTAACAGTATATGTAACATAAGTTTGCTCCTTTCTCATGAATTGGATAAAGGTTGGCGGTATAATATACTCGATAATGACCGCCAACACTCTCGAAGCAGGTGTAACATGAGCCTTCCGTAACGAGAATTCTCAAACTGTAGCTCTTCTTGCAAGTGGGGCATACGGTTGGTGGTAGCTTGGATAATTGTTGACGGTCACTAACGACACATTTGTAACGTCAACGTCCTACCATGCGAGGGGGTGAAACTATACCTTATCATACTCATATACATTTATAACTCACATATTTCCACTTGTAGTGTCCAATTATTATTGTGCAGATTTATATAAGAAACAAGTGGAAAATGTATCAAAAGGCGCCTCCCTGGAAAGCGCATTCCTGAAGAACATCAAGCCCAAGGGAGAAATGGACCAAACACGCAGAACTGGGCCGGGCACACACCGCCATACAACTTTTCAGGCCCAAAGACGCCACCCTGCCGAAGCCGAGCCGCGGCGCCCCGCCAGGGTGCGCACACCACACGGTGCGGCCGCACCCGGCCGAGGCGGCTCGGGCCCAGCTTCGGGGAGGCGGTTCATCTCCTTCCAAAACGGGCACTACCGACGTGGGATGGTCGGTTTCGCAGATTAGGAAAGAGTTCCTAGGTCGGTTTTGCTCCTTCCATGTGGGGATGGCTATTTTCCAAAGAGCCCCCTCTCCTCTACCTATAAAAGGAGGCCATCTCCCACCATTGTAAGACACACCATTTGGAGCCTCCTCACTTTCTACTCTTCTTCTCCTCTCCTCTCTATTCCTCCACTTCTCTAGTTCTTTTAGTCTTTAGTAGTATTTGGAGCAAGGCTAAGCTTCATTGGAGAGCTTGTACTTGGGAGAAGGAATATTCGGTATGAATACATTTATGGTTTATCCTCAAGTCGGATCTCATATGCTTGTGCAATAGAGCTAGAGTATTTACATGTTATATTCTTGACATGTTGTTCTCGACACGATCATGATAGAAGAACTAGACTATAGTTCCTATGTCGTGGTTAGTCGTATAGAACTTAGGGCCCTAACCATTCGTGCCATGTATTTGAGTAGAGTAAGAGTTGTCTTTGCCGAGGTGGCGGTTCGTTGTGCCCTTCGGGGTTTGCTCGTGTTCTATTCCGTCCATCCGTAGGGTGGGGGCCATGGGGGACATGAGTAGTGTCCTAGTATGCGGACGTGGTGTCCGGATGCCGTATCCTTCGAATATGAGTGCATGCCACGGTTGAGGGGTAGGCGGCTTGGTCGTGACAAGCCTTGACCGCCCCTTGAAATCCCCCACACGTGTGTGTTTGTAGGAGTTCGTAAATGCCTTCCTTCAGGGCGGATGCTCCGGGAGGTCTCCCCGTCCATCTCACTCTCGACCCTAAAAAAACTCTAGTCATCTATGTTTGCATGATTATTAACCGGTTCTTTGCACAGCTACTTTAGAATGCCCTGCTCCACTTAGGAATATTCTTTATTCTTTATTTTCCTTTTATCCTTGAGGTTGGCCCAAGTGTGTGTCACACTATCTTAAAATATCATTACTTACCCCCGTATTGAGTATTGGTCAATGCATAGACATGTCGTCTTGTTCATGCCCCCGCTAGAGTCCTACACCATGCCTTCCTTTGGGAAAATATAAATAACGATACCCTGAATATCTCCGGGTGAAATGCTACAACGGTATTTCCCGTGCGCTTGCGGACTTGTTCGTAAATGCTCTGAGAATGCCACCCGACATCCCGTGGCGATGGTAGCTGGAATGTAACAATTCGGCGAAGTCGTTGTGGGGAGTCAACCCGTGGTTCCCAGTGCTCTTGCCTTTTTGGCACTTGCGCTTTAGGAAACGCAACAATAATCAATGAGTAGAATTTTGTTCGACTCGAGCTAGACTCAATTGGTCTCTTCTTATTCTTGGTAGCAAGCATATGTGTTGTTGCTATCCTCCTGTAACAAGCAGTCACTGACGAACTCATTGAAGCTCTTTCTGAACGGGCTCCAATAGTCTTCTGCATCTTTGGATTAAGCCCTCTTCTCGAAACTTGCTATTTTCTTCTCTTCATTATCTACCATATCCGGTGCATATCGAGACAAACGATTGAAATCTTCGAGGTATTATTCATTTATGGTCTTGTCATCTTGATTAAGCTTGATAAATTCACCCAACTTCATAGCAATCACACTAGGATGAATATAAGCGTCATGGAAAGCTGCCGTGAACATATCCCGGGTAATAGAAGTATTAGCTGGGTAGGTGGCACGATGATTTTTCCACCAAATTCCTGCTTTGGTCCTTCAAGCAAATGAGCGGCATACTCAGCCTTCTGCACCTCAGTCAAATCCAACAACCTAAACTTTTCCTCCACTGAGCTCATCCATTCTTCGGCTTCGGTTGGTTCACTAGAATGTGTGAACTTAGGTGGATCGGTTCCCTTGAATTCTCGGTATGAATGGAGCCTATCTTACGCATTATTGTTTCCACCTCCTCCACCTGTGCGGTGTTGCGCGAAATGTTGCGCAACTCACCCGGAAACTCGTCAAAGAACTGTTCCTTGTTAATAGGAGGTGGTGGTGGTGATTGGTTGCTCCCTCCAAAGACTGGCAGAAACGAACCATACGCATATTCCAACCAATAATAATTCTCGATGATGATGTTGCCATAGTGTAAATGCATCGAAATTAAAGTTACACAGTAATTTATTGCGATAAGAAATTCATTCAATAATTACAGGTAACCATAATTCCAATAGCATCACACCCATCATCGCAATAATTATGATCGATACGGATTATGTAGCAAATCAACTTCTCTATCCAATGTACGCATAATCCAAGGTTCGATATAGTCATGATGACTATAATATCGAAATCACGCACATTGCTTCACAAAGTGGAACTCTTCCATTAAACTCATCAAAAGCTCAATTGACATTTGTAAAGTCCGGTTACTTCAAGGTCTTCGATTGTCGGGATAACGACTAATAATTGGCAGATGATAAAGTCCTATTTCCCTGTGATAGGGCCTAGTAGTTAGCAACTATCGTTATCTAAGGAGATGGCGGTAACTACGAAACTTCTAGGAAATTGGAGACATTACTTCATCATCGTTATTGTTGTCATCCCCAAATCTGAGTTTCCTCTCGACTTACGCAAAGTGAGGTGGTATGCCTTCATCTTCTTCTACATCCGCGCCTAGAACTGTTGATAATCAAAATAGAGTGGATTTCTATCAGCTCTCTTATATGGGCAAGTGGTGGAACAAGGGTCCATCTTGGGAAAAAGAAGAAATGCTTGTTTCTAGCAAAGCCTTGGGTGTTCCACCACCAAACTTCTCAGGACATGGACGGTAGCATCGTTGACAACTTCTTGGTGTGACTCATACTCGGTGATGTTCCAACTTTTCCAAACCGAGCTATAAGGTAGGGCAATGATGGAAAGGTCAATTCTAGTGATTATCCGGTTTGCCTAGGGTGCGGTCATCTATGGTTTAGGGTCTCTACATTATCTGTTTTGCTTAAACACCTACAATACTTTGTGGGTATGCGAAACAACTTGTCTCCAATGGTACTAGGGCTAGTCTTCAAGGCGAGAGCCAATCGTAGGAAGATTTCATAGATTGTGTGAGATTGAGAACGAGATAGGTCGGTTTCAACTAAAGGGACAAGTACTCACTAAGGGGGAAAGACAGAAGAACGGTAAGAAAGAAATGATCTTATCCATTTTATTGATGCGGATGCATAAATGGCATGATGCATGAGCGTATCTTTCGTCCCCGAAGGGAGGAATAGGAAAGATAAGATACTAGTCGTATAAATGGTGGCACATCTACGTTCTCTCAAAAGAAAATAAATCGCAACTAGTCGGTCTACACGATTTGCGTGGTTAGCGCACCCGCACGTTTTCAATTCAGCCCCACAATATAATTATGCAATGCATGAATTTAAATTGCATATACACCTTCGTCGGAGTCCACCGCAACGACATCGCATACCTTGCGGAAAAACACATTTTACGCCTGCAAAGACACACTGTGTACCCATACACAAGTCTACAGGGCACTACCCGACCATGGAGCTCTCAAAACATTTTATTTTTACCCCTAGACCGGTGTTTGTCCGATCATGCTCTCACGACTCACACCTTTACCTTGGGCGTAGAGGCATTGAACATCATTTACCCGAGGCGTAGAGGTATTTCGATCCATACATGACTACTCAAGTGAGTAGCCCCGTACTCTTGGCCCGCACGGCAACCCAAAGACAAACAACAAAATATGATGCATTAACCCATCCCATGTTAGTAAAAGCCACTCGACCGTCCTTAATTGGGCATGAGGGTATGACCATGGCACTATTAATTTGCAAATCTTTTACTCACACCTTTGAAAAGATTTTGTTTCATAAAAATTTTCATAAAAGATTAGTGGTTCATTTTAATCTTAATACCGGATCGGATTGTTAAGTACTTGAACTAAGCTCGATGCCGCTATGATGAGAGCCGACCAATTTATAAGAAATCAAGTATAATTCGCAATTACCAAGCAATCGCGCGGATCTACACTTGAGTCCATATAAACCCGGTATTCGAATTCTCCGAAAGTGATTTCAAACTCATCAAAAATGCAACCAAGATCGTTGAGCTCAAGTAGTTCAATACGCAGGTATCTTAAACCAAATTTGAATATATTAAAATCGAGTGTGATGTACACATTTATTTCAAATTAGTTCAGAGTGCGAAAAGCAATAGCTTTCGAAACAAGATAGTTGTACAGCGGAAATCAAAATAAAATAGTGTAGTGCCAACATAATGTCACCCCAAATAAAGATGAGACAGGGGAACTATGGAGACCGGTCATGCCCTAAGCATTATTCTTCAACCACAAAGACATCACAAACCGGCTAGGATCATGCTAGACGGAGTCACACGCAACGATGGGAATTAACCCGTGAGTACTCAATTGTACTCCACAAGACTTACCCGTCTTAAAACCAGAAAATAAGGAAAAGGCTCCAAGGATTATGCTTGGCTTTATCCGAGTTGGCCGACTCACATTTAATTTTAGAAAATAAGGTTGATTAGTGCGCCACGCATACTACTCGGAGTTCTTCCAAGTTAAAAGGTTATTTATTATATACGTAAACCATAAGTCTTGTATAGTCAAGATTAAAGACAGATGCTCAAGAATATAAGTAATGAGAATATCAAGTAACTTGATCATAATTTTAACATCAAGCAACATGAATAAGAGTAACCATTATTGTGATATTAGACTACGATATGTCGCTGGAGACAGATCGGGTTCTCACCGCCCGGGAGAGATGGCGATTTGAATCGATTGCAAACCACCGGGCGATACCCCGTCATACACCGGGCCTACTAGTACAAGGGTAGGACCCGATCACTTCCAAGACGTTAGGGGACGTATGTCTCGGACCTGTTGGCAACCCTCCTCTCGAGCCACCAAGTGAGCGACCGAAGACGCCGCTTCAGGTGCCTCTCGCTGCGCCCGATCAAACCCAACCTACCACGCCTAGGAGGGACATTAGCGCACAAGTACCAGGCCCCTAACATTCCCACAAGCTTCAGTGGCTACGACCGGCGGAGCCTACTATATGAACAGTACGTTCAACTTCCGAATGAAGCTTCCGACAAAGGGATTAGTCCTTAATCGATCGATGGAAGACCACAATATCCATCCAATCTAAACATGTTTTATTATTTAGGTTCTCGGCAGCAGCTTGCTAACCACCAACGTGATTAACCCAACAACAATCCTCACAAGTGACCGGAAATCACCGGCTTCACTGCAATCATCATAACTGAGCATTTATTTAACCTAGACTCCTAAATAGGATAGGGTAACAACTTCAGCAAGGATATCTGTGCATCAACGGTTTCAACCACTTCCTATACTTAATGCAGCAACCATTTAAAAGGACTCAACAAGTTAATTCAGAAAGCATAGGGAAGTTCAAAGATGCACCGGGCTTGCCTTAGTAAAAGTAGGAAGAAGTTAGGGCACTCTAGAAGCTTGATTAACGGTCCTCCTTCTCCCCGTGGGGTCATTTGGCTGCACCCGAGATGATGAAGGTTGACCTCCCGCTCCCTTGATCTCCTCCCGAGCTAACTCCTCCGATCCCGAGATGATGCATGCACATGCGCGAGTGAATAATACGAATGCACGAGATAAACTTATATATAAATAAGGTAGAATGATGGATGAATGCATCATGATGAATGATACTAGTAAGTGCATATCTCTTCTCGTAGAAACACAAATATAACTACACAAGAAACCCTAGTAATCTACATCAAGCAAACACCCTATTTCACTAAGCTCGAAAATGGCAGCAAGAAGACGCGCCGTCAAGAAATGATCACACATGGAGTTCTATAACTCCAAATCCAGCAAACAAATACTCGTTGGAAAGCTAACAAAATTATCTACAAAACATTCAATACACTCTCAACCCTGAGTCTAACATCTACAGCCACGAAAATAGCAAAAACAGACTACGCTTTCTCGGACAACTTGCAACATGCAACTCCTATAACTCTCTAACCAAGCATGCAACTCTTAACAAACTCGACCAGCAAGCAAACAAGGTCATAATCTACCTAACAAACCTACTGGTCCAGCCAAAAGATAAACTAAAGCGCATGAAAAGACATTCCCTAATAAACACTACATATGCACACTCTTTAAATATAAAAGCTAGAATTAATAAATTGACCAAAAGCACAAGGCTATCAAACTAAGCACATCAACAGGTCCTAATCATGCTAGGAACAAATGGTAAACCACCCAAAATGTATTAGCATAACATTACCATGCATTTTGCAAGCATTTTCTATGCAACATAAAGATGATAAATATGTAATAAACACCTTAGCAAACTCTACAAAAATTACAGGGGCATTCTACTGGTCTAACATGCCTACCATAAAAAATTCATGGCAAACTCATGCATATATCGTCCTACATAAAAATGGCATGCTAGCATAAAAGCAGGGCATGAAAATACTTTGTACTATGAAAAGTATGAAACTGCCTAACCATGAACATTAAAAGCTACATAACAGTAACAAATGCATATACAAAAAGTAGCATGGCAAAACCCTAGTAATTATTTTTATATGAATTTCCTAAGAAAGCATGGTAAATAGCACATAAATCAAAAATCACTTTTCTACAACAGAACATAGCATGTATGATATTTTTCCTGCACTCTACATGCAAAAACATGAACATTTCATATAGGAACCACTATTTTTCCATGCACCAAAATTAGATATGCATTTCTCTATTCACATGGCAAATAAAGCAATAAATCTATATAAATATAAAAACTACCAGAAAACCACAGCTCATATTTTCATACTGTATATCTACTCACGAGGATCACAACAAAATTTGTCCCATGAAAACTAAGCTAAAACGAGTGAGATATGAATTTTGCAAGGTACATAAACATGCTGAAAATGAATAATCGAATTAAATAACAGGCTGACGCGCGGGGTCCATGGGTCAGTGACCCAGAGCAGAGCACCGGTGGCGCAGTGACAGGCCGGCGGCGGATCTTGGCCGTCGTTCGTCCTCCGGCGAATCTGAGGGTACCTACGGGTTCGTATCGTCGAGATCTATCGATTGATGCCTCTTACCCAAGCTGATGCGGTCTCAAGCGACGATGGCGGGCGCGCGGCGGCGAGGGGCGACGTGCGGCGGCGGCGGTCACCGGCGATGCTGTGGTTTTCGGTGAGGGCTGGCGAAGGCGATGCGCGCACGAGGCTCAGGGTACCCAAGCGAAGCTTCGACGGCACTCGAACGGGAGGGATGCGTGGTTACGGCCTCCGACGACATGCATGCCCGGCGGCGTCTGCGGACATGGCGACGGCGACGTCGCGGTCCAGCCAGCTGAGCGCGCTAGGCTCCGATTCGTCTTGGCGAATGCTACTACATATCACAAGGTGCGCAGAACGGGGGTTAGTCTAAGAAAAACGCCATGCATGGCCACGGCGGCGAGCACGCCCGCGGCGGCGGCCATGGCGGCAGAAACGACGGCGGCGACGCGTTTCGGCTCACCTGAACCCTAACTTCCCGAGCAACTTTGGTCGAGGGCTAGCACATGACTGAAGGGGGCAGAACACAAGCTGGAACGCTGGGATATGGACGGAGGAGGCGGGGCCACGGAACGACGACGTACAGGGAGCTCCGGCAAGGCGCGCCGGTGACGGGATTCGTCCCCCGTCCTATGCCTTGCGCGAAACTGCGATGCAGCGGGTCAGGAAGGTGGTACATGAGATGGTAGGGCTTGTGGCGCACGAGGACGGGCGGTGGTGCAACGATGGCCAAGCTCGGCGGGGCGGGCGTCGGCAATGGCGCGGTGGCCGCAGCGGCGCTGCTACTGCTCGGCTGCGCGAGGGAGAGCGAAGGGGAGCGAGTAGAGTGGGGTGCAAGGGACCTGTTTCCCCCTTCTTCAAGGCACTGGCGCGGCAGGGTGTCAGGTGGAGCGAGCCACGCGGCGTGGGCGGCCGAACGCGGTCACGGGCGTGGGACGGTGGCCGGCCCGACGTGATTAGAGACGTCCAGGTTGGAAGCATCACTAAAGACCCTAATTCCATGCTAAATCAAACTGTTTTACCTCCTACCTCGAGATCCGTGTAGAATTAGCCAAAACTCCAATTGAATGAAATGTTCCTCATGAAATTCTGAGCAAAACACCTATACAAACTTTCTCCAAACTCGGCCTAGATTTGAAACTACGATCGATCAAAGCTAAACTACTCCGAGGTCAAAGTAAACCCTAATTTGCATTTAATTCAAACAAACTTTGACTTTTTGAACATGCTCCACTCAAAAATCATGCAACAAGCCTATAACATCTTTTGTTCTACATGAAATTAGCTATACTTGTCATGAAGGGTGCACACATATGCAAGATCTCTAGCCATGACTTTTGAACAAAACAAGGCAAATCACTTAAAAGGTCAAACTAGGTCAAACCAAGTCAAAGCACTCTAATTAAACATGATTAGAGGACATGACCAACATCACTTATGCTCTAAAACATCCTATGATCATCACTAAGAACAAATAAAGATTAAACAACTAATTATGCAAGCATTTCATGCATGAAATGACAAGACAAGCAAAACAAGCAAATTTAATAAAACTAAACATACAAATGACATGTATCATTTCATGTGCATGAATGCATGTAACTAAATGATGATTATGCTCATGAAATGTAGATGCTAATGACATGCTTAACACTAGGGTGTTACACGGCTTGGGCCCATCCTTCGCCGAGGCACATGGCGGCGAAGCCTCGAGCGAAAGGGCTTCGTGGTCGGGCGCGGGTGTCGGGCCTTGCGCCGCTGGGCGATGCCGCCTTGCGCTGCCGAGCTTGTGCTTAGCGCGCCCCGTTCGCTGGCGGGGACCGATGGTGGCTTAGGGGCTCGCCCTGGGGCGAGGTCGCGGGATCTTTGTCGTTGTTGGCGGGGTTGTTCAGGAGGAGCACCATGTCATGCTCATCGCCGAGCCGATCGGAACTCTAGAGAGTCGAATCGATCACCGTGCCCGCAGGCATGGGGGGATGCGGTGGTCGCCGCCACCATCCGAAACCGAAGGGAGTAGTGCTTGAGCGCAGCTCCCTACCCGGCGCGCAAATCGGTGTTTTGAACCGGGGGTACGCTAACCGATGAGTAATTGTGGTGCGCGCCCCGGGATCGATCCGAATGGTTGGTGCGAGATGACACAAGATGTATACTGGTTCGAGGCCAACGCGACCTAGTCTAGTGCGGGGTGAGTGGTCGTGTATCCGCACCGAAGCTGCTTCCAGGCGGATCCTCGGCTCGATCTCCTTAGAGTTGTTTGCTTGTCTTGATTGTGCATCGAGGTGGGTTTATTCCTTGATCGAGGTGTCGAGGGTGTCATTTAT